>CM050326.1:97349108-97412673 GCA_027475135.1 Bactrocera correcta | reverse complement strand
TAGGCAAAAGTGCCCTTTGCTATTGGCGGTGATAACTTTATTGTTTAGTTTAGGTTTAAGTGCCGTTAGCTATTGCTGGCATTAACTCTCCCACCTCTAAATCGAAGCGTCCCGTCTTCGAATATAAATTATGTAAGTTATTAATTTCTGTCGATAGTTTTATTAACATTTCTTCTTTTCTTTTGAAGTTTTAACTTTAATATTTAATATGATATATGTTATCCTTATCAATAATAAAGTGCTAAATAACTACCAAATAGGATTTCTTTTTATTTCTTGTTTTATTGGATTTAAATGTTAAAAGTTTTCAAATCAATATTTGTTGTTTCAATGTATTCTTTTACAAAAAAATGGCTTAAATTTTCCAATGGAATTTTCATATTTTATATCATAAATTATAATATTATATTCAAAAGTTATTAAATATACTCCGTCTATTGTATGATTATTTACAATATGTTTTCCGAAAATTTTTATAGCTCCGTCTTATAATATTTATTACATTAATTGCTTCATGGGAGGATGGAGTCATGTGTAGAAGTTCACGCAAGTGAGGAAAGTTCTCTGATCGCCATTCACTTGGGAGTGGCCAGAAACGATTCTTTTACATATGACTCAAGCAGCTCACGACTTCCGGTCTTTGACCAAGTATTCTCTGGGTAGCCTAAGAACATCCGTTTGAAGGCGAGCTAAAGTGAGAAGGCGAAACATCCCCTGCATAGGGTTGTGCGCTGAGTTTGGGACCCGCCACGTAAAAAAAATCCCAATAAGAAGGAAAGAACAGCCTCCGATGAGAGACCCCCCCTTTTGATGACGACCATGGCAAACGAAATAAGGAAAATGATTTGAGGGCATGCACCTAGAATGTCCGGTCCCTTAATTGGGAAGGTGCCGCTGCCCAGCTGGTAGATGTCCTCGTAAAGATAAAGGCTGACATCACCGCCGTCCAATAAATGCGATGGACGGGACAAGGACAGAGACGAGTAGGTCCTTGTGACATTTACTACAGTGGCCATATAAAGGAGCGCAAGTTTGGTGTTGGATTCGTGGTGGAAGAGAGACTCCGTCGCCGAGTACTAAAATTCACTCCGCAGAATGAACGTCTAGCCACAATCCGCATCAAAGCGAGGTTCTTCAACATATCGCTGATTTGCGCCCACGCCCCGACGGAAGAGAAGGACGATGTGACCAAAGATGCTTTTTATGAGTGCTTGGAGCGCACTTATGAGAGATGCTCCCGCCACGATGTCAACATCGACTTGGCGACTTCAACGCCAGGGTGGGCAAAGAAGGTATCTTTGGCACTACGATCGGTAAATTCAGCCTCCATGAGGAAACATCTCCAAATGGGTTGAGGCTGATCGACTACGCCGGGGCCCGAAATATGGTTATCTGTAGCACAAGATTCCAACATAAGAAGATACATCAAGCTACCTGGCTGTCTCCGGATCGAAAAACCACCAACCAGATCGATCATGTTGTGATAGACGGAAGATACCTCTCCAGTGTTTTAGATGTGCGTGCGCTCCGAGGTCCTTACATCGACTCGGACCACTATATTTTTGCAGCCGCGTCTGTGCAGCAAAAAACGCACGCCAACAAACACAAGGAAGGTTCGACGTCGAGAAGCTGCAATCACAACAGACAGCAGAAAGATATTCCACTCGGCTTGCACTCCTGCTCCCTGAGAGCACTCGTCAACAACTCGGTATAAGGGAACTGTGGGACAGCATTTCAAACTCCTTACGTACAGCTGCAACCGAAACCATTGGTTTTCGGAAGGTGCAAAAGAACAGCTGGTACGACGAGGAGTGCCGTGTCGCAGCGGAGAAAAAACAGGCTGCCTACCTCGCAACGTTACGATCGACCACAACACGTGCGGGATGGGATAGATACCGAGAGTTGAAGAGGGAAGTGAGACTCATTTGCAGACAGAAGAAGAAAGGGGCCGAAATGCCTGAGTATGAAGAGCTTGATAAGCTGGCCGACAGGGGTAATGCTCGAAAATTCTACGAAAAAATGGGGCGGCTTACAGAAGGTTTCAAGACCGGAGCATACTCCAGTAGAACCTCCAAAGGTGATCTAGCCACCGATGCCCAGAGCATACTAAGATTATGGAGGGAACACTTCTCCAGCCTGCTGAATGGCAGTGAACACATAACACCAGGAGAAGGCGAAGCCGATTCCCCAATCGATGACGATGGAGCAGACGTTCCATTACCCGGCCATGAAGAAGTTCGAATAGCAGTTGCCCGCCTGAAGAACAACAAAGCGGCAGGGGTCGACGGATTAAAGTTAAGATTTAAGTGTGCTATGCCCAATCTATAAAAAAGGAGACCCCACAACTACCGTGGGATAAGCCTCCTCAACATCGCGTACAAGGTTCTATCGAGCGTATTGTGTGAAAGATTAAAGCTCACCGTCAAGAAACTGATTGGACCTTATCAGTGTGGCTTCAGACCTGGTAAATCAACAACCGACCAGATATTCACCATGCGCCAAATCTTGGAAAAGACCCGTGAAAGGAGAATCGACACACACCACCTCTTCGTTGATTTCAAAGCTGCTTTCGACAGCACGAAAAGGAGCTGCCTCTGTGCCGCGATGTCTGAATTTGGTATCCCCGCAAAACTAATACGGCTGTGTAAACTGACGCTGATCAACACTCAAAGCTCCGTCAGGATCGGGAAGGACCTCTCCGAGCCATTTCAGACAAGGCGACTCCCTATCATGCGACTTTTTCAATCTGCTGCTGGAGAAAATTATTCGAGCTTTAGAACTGAATCGAGCAGGTACAATGTTTTATAAGAGTGTACAGCTGCTGGCGTATGCCGGTGATATTGATATCATCGGCCTCAACACCCGCGCCGTTAGTTCTGATTTCTCCACACTTAACAAGGAAGCAACGCAAATGGGTCTGGCAGTGAACGAGGGCAAGACGAAATATCTCCTGTCATCAAACAAACAGTCGTCGCACTCGCGACTTGGCTCTCACGTCACTGCTGACAGTCATAACCTTGAAGTTGCAGATAATTTCGTCTATCTTGGAACCAGCGTAAACACCACCAACAATGTCAGCCTGAAAATCCAACGCAGGATTACTCTTGCCAACAGGTCCAACTTCGGACTGAGTAGGCAACTGAAAAGTAAAGTCCTCTCTCGGAGAACAAAAGCCAAACTCTATAAGACGCTCATAATTCCCGTCCTGCTATATGGTGCAGAGGCTCGGACGATGACCACAAACGATGAGGCGACGTTACGAGTTTTCGAGAGAAAGGTTCTGCGAAAGATTTATGGTCCTTTGCGCGTTGGGCACGGCGAATATCGCATTCGATGGAACGATGAGCTGTACGAGATATATGACGACATTGACATAGTTCAGCGAATTAAAAGACAGCGGCTACGCTGGCTAGGTCATCTTGTCCGGATGGATGAAAACACTCCAGCTCTGAAAGTATTCGACGCATACCCGCTGGGGGAAGCAGTGGAAGAGGAAGACCTCCATTCGGTTGGAAGAACCTGGCTTTGCTGGGAATATCCAATTGGCGCCACGTAGCGAAAAGGAGAAACGACTGGCGCGCTGTTGTTGACTCGGCTATAATCGCGTAAGCGGTGTCTACGCCAGTAAAGAAGAAGAATTGCTTCATTAATTTTTGTACAATTAACATGTTTATTATTTAACATGTCTGATAAAGACCCGTGAAAGGGGAAGCGACACGCACCACCTTTTCGTCGATTTCAAAGCTGCTTTCGACAGCACGAAAAGGAGCTGCCTCTATGCAGCGATGTCTGAATTTGGTATCCCCGCAAAACTAATACGGCTGTGTAAACTGAAGTTGAGCAGACCTCTCCGAGCCGTTCGATATCAAACGAGGTTTCAGACGAGGCGACTCCCTATCGTGCGACTTCTTCAATTTGCTGCTGGAGAAAATTATTCGAGCTGCAGAAATTAATCGAGCAGGTACAATCTTTTATAAGAGTGTACAGCTGCTGGCGTATGCCGATGATATTGATTTAACTTTGAAGTTGTAGATAATTTCATCTATTTAGGAACCAGCATTAACACCACCAACAATGTCAGCCTGGAAATCCAACGCAGGATTACTCTTGCCAACAGGTGCTACTTTGGACTGAGTAGGCAATTGAAAGTAAAGTCCTCTCTCGACGAACAAAAGCCAAACTCTATAAGTCGCTCATAATTCCCGTCCTGCTATATGGTGCAGAGGCTTGGACGATGACAACAACCGATGAGTCGACGTTGCGAGTTTTCGAGAGAAAGGTTCTGCGGAAGATTTATGGTCCTTTGCGCATTGGCCACGGCAAATATCGCATTCGATGGAACGATGAGGTGTACGAGATATACGACGTCTTTGACATAGTTCAGCGAATTAAAAGGCAGCGGCTACGCTGGCTAGGTCATGTTGTCCGGATGGACGAAAACACTCCAGCTCTGAAAATATTCGACGCTGTACCTGCCGCGGGAAGCAGAAGAAGGGGAAGACCTCTACTCCGTTGGAAGGACCAAGTGGAGAGGGACTTGGCTTCGCTTGGAATATCCAATTGGCGCCACGTAGCGAAGAGAAGAAACGAGTGGCGCGCTGTTATTGACTCGGCTATAACCGCGTAAGCGGTGCCTTCGCCAGTAAAGAAGAAGAAGAAGAAGAAGATAAACAAGTATTGTTTCTTTTTATCATACAAAATGCATTATTTAACTATTTGTTACAAAATTGGACTGAATACAATTTATTTTCGCGTTTTATTATTTCATTTTCAATTAGAAATTTACCATCGTTTTGTGAGACGGGTATTGCTTTAAATAACTTACAAATATTTTGTATTTTTGGATATTTAATATATACTATTATTCGATTTTTTTTCTGCAATTTCAAATTCTGAAGCATCAATAAGATCTGATATTGTTACGTTAATTCTTTCTTCGTTTATTATTTCTTTGATTTCTGCCATATCTAAAATTAAAGGATTCAAAACTCCCAGTTTTTATAATATGTGACCTGGTCTACGAAAAGGGAGCTAACGTGCGAAAACTGTTAAAAATAAAAAACTCGTTTCGTCAGTTTCTCGTTATCTCATTAATTGTTCGCCTTTCCAGAGGCTTCAAGGACATCCAGTAAGTGTTGTTTTTGGTCGGAATATTATTATAGTTCATCGTGAAAGTTGCTAGTGTGGAACATTTAAAAAAGTAACACTGAAGAAGTGACGTTTACTCTAATACCGTGCAGCTGCTGTTGTCTTGTTTTCATTCGTCTCTCTTTCAGGATGTTCTGTTATCACATTTGTGTAAGTGTTTCTGTTGATTATCGTCTTCGCATTTCGCATGAAATGAAACATGAGTGTTGATGAGGAGTTCAGTGCCGTATACGGACAATATTTCCATGAAAAGGATGATGAAAACAATGAAGAGAGCGATTATGATGAAGACGAAGTATGCGTATCTCAGGCAGAAGGTGATACCGAACAAACTTTTGTTAAGATTGACCTGTCTGTTGTTGAAGTAAAGGAGGAGGAGCTGGTAACAAAATTTCTGTCAAAAGATTGTGGTAATAATAAATGTCATACACTGATACCACGGGAAATGATCGAGAGTACGCGGAACAATTGGTTAGAGATGTCGAAAAAATATTTTTAGGGAACTTTCAAACAAGTTATGACTTTTTGGATTCTATCACGTGAAAAAGCATCTCATCTTCCACCCGAATCAACTAAAAAGTGAAAATTGATTTGTTGACACCTAAGCCCCCTTTTTGTAGACCAGGTCTGGATTGTATTTTCAGGTTCAGTAATTATTAGTTTGTTTCTTTGTCTTAAAATAGTCTTAAAGTTCGAGCTACCTTCCAAGTATTTGGGTTTTTACCATTATTGTTTTGTCTTATTTTACCGGTATGAACTTCGGCTGACATGTTAGGACTATCTTATCCTAAGGAGTTTAATAAAATTAAATCATTCAGAAAATGTATTTTCCCTATTTTATTATTTCCATAAATTAGTTTTCTATTTGGAGTATCTATTGTGGCTCCGATTTTATCTAAGAAATTAAATTCCAATTAAGAGATCGCTCTCTGGGTTATCAATTCTATACAAACGTTCTTGTACGCCCAATAGATTAATATTATGAAAATACCATTAATGGTTCTTACCCTCTTCTTAATTACTAAAATGTTTTTGTTATTATAAATTCCAATTCGTATATATGAACTGGTTGCCTCCGTATTTATTAAAATTCGAATGATTTGCCCGGTTTTCATATCTGTTTTTATAATATAGGGCAAATCAGAGTTTACCCTAAAAAATGATTTTCCCAATGTTATTAATTCTTTGTATTTTAGGTTAAGGCTGTGTGCTTACTTGTGCACTTTCAGTTTGCCTCTTTGGTATATTACATACTTTGTTGATAATTGGTTTCCCAATTATATCTGTTACTCCTAGCCAGTACTTGGTTTGTTTGTATGGGCCCAGGATAATTCATCCATAGGTTCTGGATGAATGAGATATTTTTGGTTTGTATTAGTTATCCTTTGCGGATACGTCAAATTATTTTGAAAGTTTTTATTAAATTGTTGTTTTCGAGAATAAATTTCTTGACTGAAGTTCTTGCGCTTTGGCAGAAGCATTAGGCAAATCAGTGGGCGTTAAAGTAAAAGTTTTTGGTTTAAAGGGTAGCCAGTTACGAAGGTTATAGGTGCGGTTTCCCGATTTTTAATATTTACTTGCTTGATTATTTTGGAATTTGTTGCGTCATTATTGTTTTATTTATTAACAATGTCAATTTCTTATTGATATCATTATATTGGTCTATTAAGGATTCTGATCCATGTCTTAGCATGCTCATTTCTTTGTAAATAATCAGCATTGGCCTTCTATTAGCATTCGCAAAATCTAATCTCGAAAGGGCCATATTTAAATTAAAAACTGTGCAATGGTTTGTCAAAATGTCGTTAGCATTGCCTACAATCATGTTTCTCAGTATTGTTAGGGCTCCAAAATATCTCCTACTTCCCGAGAATTCCGGTAAAGATTTTACAATTTTTAAATTTTTATTGCATATAATTGAGTCGTTAATTGTCTGTGTTCCTATTCTGTCACCTGCACAGCAGTTGATATATTTTTTATTTGATTATTTAGCTGAGCTATTTCAGCTCTTAAATTCGTCGTTTGCGTCGCTATCAGCCGAGCTATGTCTTCTGCTGTAAAATTACTAACTGCCATTTTCGAAAATTTAAGAACTATGTTGTCCACTTTACAAAAACTATATAATAATAATTAATTATAAATACAATAATATTACAATTTATCTCGTTTTCTTTTTTCTTAAATAAGGGCACTTGTGAGTGTCATGATTATTGGTTTTGCAATGCTCACAGTGAAACAATTTTTCATACTTAATATTAGTAGAAGTATTTCCCATTTAATTATTAAATATACTTACAACTAAAGATGATCGATATTGTGTTTTTTCGATATCTGTGATTTCAGTGATTACTATTTTTAACTCACTTGCGATCGCAACTAAGTCGACTTTCAAACGCAGAATTTTTGTTGTTGTTGTTGTAGCGGCAGATTCTGCCAATTTGACAGTGTTTGGCCGAATAAAAGCCCGGGTCCGTTCCAGTTACCTAGACTCGACTGTCGTGGGAACGACGGAAGCCTTTTGCCGTATTTTCCGCCAAATTCTCTTTTGGGTCCTGTAACTCGAGTCAAGTTTTTCCGCCCACCTTTTCACTAAACTTTCGCAAATGTTTGGAGCGGTTCGGCTACCTGACACTTAGAGCGTATTGCATAGCTCATTTGTATGTTGGTGTGATCGTTTCACATATGTATTTCTTACAAGGAATTACCATTAGTGTGGTTGATCATTTGTTTGTTTAGAATATCGCTTTTAATATTTTCATAGAAAAACGAATGACCACTGTAGGATGTCTGGACATGTTTTTTTTTTAATTTGTTAAAGATGTTTTATATGAAATACTTACACTCAAAATTTCAAACCGCTATGTCGAAAAATAGCGTATACGCATTTAGAATACCCTGAAGAAAGCTGCTACTTTTCTGCTATTTGCTATTGTGATCACATGTACTGTACTATTAAAAAATCACAGTTTCACAAGTTTATTTTGAACTGCTATTGCAATCGCAATCCACAGTTTCGAACTGCTATCGCAAATCACACGTTCTAACTGCTATCGCAATCGCAGTTCATAGAAGTAAACTGCTATTTATAAAATGTGATCGCAGTTGCGATATGCAATTTTTCAATCACAGTGAAAAAATCACCGGTAGTGAAATATCGCTATCTCTTCTTTTTTACTGGCGTAGGCACCGCTTACGCGATTATAGACGAGTCAACAACAGCGCGCCACTCGTTTCTTCTCTTCGCTACGTGGCAACAATTGGATATTCCAAGCGAAGCCAGGTTCTTCTCCACTAGGTCCTTCCAACGGAGTGAAGGTCTTCCTCTTCCTCTGCTTCTCGCGGCGGGTACAGCGTCGAATGTTTTCAGAGCTGGAGTGTTTTCATCCACCCGGACAACATGACCTAGCCAGCGTAGCCGCTGTCTTTTAATTCGTTGAACTATGTCAATGTCGTCGTATATTTCGTACAGCTCATCGTTCCATCGAATGCGATATTCGTCGTGGCCAATGCGTAAAGGACCATAAATCTTTCGCAGAACCTTTCTCTCAAAAACTCTTAAGGTCGACTCATCGGTTGTTGTCATCGTCCAAGCCTCTGCACCGTATAGCAGGACGGGAATTATGAGCGACTTATAGAGTTTGGTTTTTGTTCGTCGAGAGAGGACTTTACTTTTCAATTGCCTACTCAGTCTGAAGTAGCACCTGTTGGCAAGAGTAATCTTGCGTTGGATTTCCAGGCTGACATTGTTGGTGGTGTTTACGCTGGTTCTAAGATAGACGAAATTATCTACAACTTCAAGGTTATGACTGTCAACAGTGACGTGAGTCTGGAGAAAGCAGAACTAACGGCGCGGGTGTGGAGGCCGAAAATATCAATATCACCAGCATACGCTAGTAGCTGTACACTCTTATAAAAGATTGTACCTGCTCGATTCAGTTCTGCATTTCGAATAATTTTCTCCAGCAGCAGATTGAAAAGGTCGCACGATAGGGAGTCGCCTTGTCTGAAATGGCTCGGAGAGGTCCTTCCCGATCCTGACGGAGCTTTGAGTGTTGATCAGCGTCAGTTTACACAGCCGTATTAGTTTTGCGGGGATACCAAATTCAGACATCGCGGCATAGAGGCAGCTCCTTTTCGTGCTGTCGAAAGCAGCTTTGAAATCAACGAAGAGGTGGTGTGTGTCGATTCTCCTTTCACGGGTCTTTTCCAACATTTGGCGCATGGTGAATATCTGGTCGGTTGTTGATTTGCCAGGTCTAAAGCCACAATGATAAGGTCTAATCAGTTTGTTGACGGTGGGCTTTAATCTTTCACACAATACGCTCGACAGAACCTTATACCCGATGTTGAGGAGGCTAATCCCACGGTAGTTGGCGTAGCGTGTGTGGTCTCCCTTTTTATGGATTGAGCATAGCACACTTAAATTCCAATCGTTGGGCATGCTTTCGTCCGACCATATTGTACAAAGAAGCTGATGCATGCTCCTTACCAGTTCTTCGCCGCCGTGTTTGAATAGCTTGGCCGGCAATCCGTCTGCCCCTGCCGGTCTGTTGTTCTTCAATGGTTTTTCGATCCGGAGACAGCCAGGTAGCTTGATGTATCTTCTTATGCTGGAATTTAGTACTACAGCCTCAACCCATTTGGGGATGTTTCCTTGTGGAGGCTGAGTTAACCGACCGTCGTGCCAAAGATACCTTCTTTGCCCACCCTGGCGTTGAAGTCGCCAAGGACGATTTTGACATCGTGGCGGGGGCATCTCTCATAAGTGCGCTCCAAGCACTCATAAAAGGCATCTTTGGTCACATCGTCCTTCTCTTCCGTCGGGGCGTGGGCGCAAATCAGCGATATGTTGAAGAACCTCGCTTTGATGCGGATTGTGGCTAGACGTTCATTCTCCGGAGTGAATGATAGTACTCGGCGACGGAGTCTCTCTCTTATCACGAATCCAACACCAAACTTGCGCTCCTTTATATGGCCACTGCAGTAAATGCCACAAGGACCTACTCGTCTCTGTCCTTGTCCCGTCCATCGCATTTCTTGGACAGCGGTGATGTCAGCCTTTATCTTTACGAGTACATCAACCAGCTGGGCAGCGACACCTTCCCAATTAAGGGACCGGACATTCCAGGTGCATGCCATCAAATCATAGTCCTTAATTCGTTTGCCATGGTCGTCATCAAAAGGGGGGTCACTTATCCGAAACTGTCGTTTGTTTTTCATTGGGGGTGTTTTTTACGTGGCGGGTCCCAAACCCAGCGCACAACCCTAAGTAGGGAATATTTCGCCTTCTCACTTTAGCTCGCCTTCAAACGGATGTTCTTAGGCTACCCAGAGGATACTTGGTCAAAGACCGGAAGTCGTGAGCTGCTTGAGACATATGTAAAAGAATCGTTTCTGGCCACTCCCAAGTGAATGGCGATCAGAGAACTTACCTCACTTGCGTGAACTTCTACACATGACTCCATCCTCCATATCGCTATCACTACTTACAACTAATTTTATGTTGTTGTTGCTACTGTTGCGGTTAGTTCTTTCCTTTGCTGCTACTGCTGTTGCTCCGGTTGCCTTTGCTGCTGCTATTGTTTTGGAAACTAGTTGCCTTTTTCCTTTATGCTTGTTGTTTTGGTGCGGAGTTTTCACTGGCACTGTTTATTTTGTTGTTTTTAAAGAACTCAGTGTTCTAAATTTTTTTAAAATTGTATTTATTTTTGTGATTTAAGTCACTCTTTTTGGTTTTGTAATTTTGTAGATTAATTATTTTAATTATTAATTTTTAAATCAATTATTTAAACAGTTTTTTTTTTCTAAATTTCTTGTTTTTATTATCCTGTACTTATTGTCACTCACTTTATTTCAGTTTTTGTTTGGTTATGAACATATGTACTTAGAGTTATTTCTTTGGGATTTGATTTTTACGCTTTAGCATAAAATAACAATCGCGATACTTGTTTGCGTTTTGTTTTTTTGTTTTATGGTCTTGGTCCAACAGGAGTTTTACGTATCTCCTGGCAGGATCGTTAATTAATAATTGCGCGAACGCGGGGTGGTTTTTAAAAAGATGTTAATCTAGTAAGTTATGTTCGAAAACTAAATTGAATTATCTTTATCTCACTTATATTTATACAATTGATATCTTAAGCCTAGATGCAGAGTTTCATCTTACATTCTAAGAAGTGCAGACTTAGGTGCTAGATGATGTGTTGTCTAATTTATATAATATGAATATTGTTTTTTAGGCAAAAGAGCCTTTAGCTATTGGTGACGTTAACTTTATTGTTTATTTTAGGCATAAGTGCTGTTAACTATTGGTGGCGTTAACTTACATTAGGTAACTGTTCACAAAAGGCGGTGTGAGTCGGGGCGTTGTCGTGGTGCAATTTTCAATCGGCTGCGATGTCTTGTCGGACCCGATTGACCCTTCGTTTGATTCTCTCGAGGACTGAGCCACAGTTTTTGATAAATTTAACATCTGGGTAATTAAACGAATACTTAGTTTAAAACTCAAAACTTAACTACGGTCTGAGTTCAAAACTTTGCGTACACGAGTCACATTGTCGGTGTTTGTCGAAGTCGTAGTTATCCCAGCACGGTCTTCCTCAGCGACCTCTTCCCGGCCCTCCTAAAGGGCCTGGTGCTACCGAAACACGCCACTTCGTACTCAAGCAACATCTGGGTAAGCCTGCTTGATCATATCAAATGTGTTTGTAGCAGATTTACCGAGTTTCACATAGAATTTAATCGCGCACCTGTGCTATAACGAAAGTTGCATTTTCGGCTTACACCACTTACAGAAACACGTGGCGCAAAATGTTTGTCCAGACTCTCTAGATGATCGGAGATAACTTTTCTGCCGCTCGTTCGTTAGCTAGGAACGCCCTCCACCGAATCCAGTCGGTGCGCGCACGCTTCGAAGTACAGTCGCGGCGGCATCGAATAACAACTTCGATGCATCGGAAATTTCAACCACCATTTTTCGAAATTTAGCGATAGATATCGGCCATGCCTAGTTTGCTTGCAGAAGTCGAGCAGGTTCTGTTGCAGAATAAATACACAAGCAAATGAATGTTCCAAACTAATTAATATTCAAGATTGCGTGGTCAGTTTTAAAAGAGGCATGGTATGGCGTTTTATCAAATACGTAAAATTTACAGTTTCGTCGGCACCAAATTTAACTATCGAGAACCCATCGATAATTTTCAGTACTATGAATAGTACGCGATAGTGTCTAATTTACGTTCCTCTCTTTTTGATCAAAGCCCACATATGTCGTTATTAAAAAAAAAACTGAACTCGAACTAAAGCGGCAACGTTGTAGAAATATTATTCAGCTTCCATTTTCATTTTATCAATTTTTATGCCAATAAGGCACCGATAAAAGGGTGCGTAACTTATTCCAGTTTAAGAGCACCTCAAAATAGCGTTTTTTATAACATTACCTAATTTAGTCAGATCGGACAAAATAATAATTATTATAATTTTATTATCATTGCTTTGTATTGTAACTCCCTCTTGATTTCGATTACTAGATTGTTAAAATTGTTTTTATGCCAGCAATGCTTAACTACTAATTGTTCGAAATAACAAGTTATTATTTGTATCTTATCTGCTCTTAACACGGCAGCACTCTAACTAGAACTGATCCACCAGATCGTAATTAAAACATGCTTCTAAGACAGTTGAATGGTAAATGGGCACATAGTGATGAAGAAAAGCAAATTTCTTTCAAAATCACATAGAAAAGGCATTTCAACCTAATTGTCCAAAAAACAAATTTAACTTGCCAACTTTTATCGATACCGCCAACGAGTCGCTTATGTCTATTAGGACTTCAACTTCTGAAGTTACTACTTGTAGAATCATAAAAGAGCTAAATCCGAAAAAGGTATCAGGACACGATAATATTACTCCAAAAATGCTAATTGAGTTACCAAATATTGTTAAAACAGTGCTCTCCTTGCTCTTTAATGCAGTTCTTGGTTTCGGATATTATCCAATTTCATGGAATAAATCGCAGAACATCATGATAGATAAACCCGGTAAAGACTTAACACAGCCGTCTTCCTACTAATAAGTCTTTTACCCTGTATTTCTAAAATATTTGAAAAATATCAACCTATCCTCCACGAAAATAATATAATACACCAATTTGGTTTTCGTGCTAAACATGTTACTGTAAAGTAAGCCAACTGGCGTATAAATATTAATGAGCAAAAATGCAAGCATTTAACATTCTCGAAACGTGTCGGACAGTTAAAATAAACAATGTCCTAATACCCCAACCGAATGAAGTAACTTACATATGTATATTGGGATTGGCGAAATCATATAGCGAGTAAAATAAGTATAAAATAATTAAGTTAAGAGCAGCACATTTAAATTGGCTTTGAAGCAAAAATTCTAAACTTACCCTCGACAACAAAGTCCTGTTATACAATGCAATCAAGCAGATACAATAAATAAAGAAATGTTGAAGAAAAATCGTTGGCAAGTGTTAACGTTGATATCAGCGAGCAATCATCGTTTCACATTCTCCCCCAGAATATACCTTTCTTTGCCCATATACGATTTAGGCTGCTTGAAAATTTGTGGACTTCGGGTTCTAGTCATTAGCAAACGTCCACAATGACACATAAAGTATGTTATGTGTACGGTATAAATTCACCCAGGAGATCTGAAGCTTTCACATTAGGCAAACTGTAGACGGGTGCGTTTACATACATATATATTTGATAGCCTGGACCGAGTTGCAAAACTTCATATCGCGACTGTTTCTTTGATTACTGGAGATATTTCGCCTTGCCCTCGTTGACTACCAGACCTACTTTTTTCACTACCTTATCCAGTCTGGAGAAAGCAGAATCAACGACGCGGATGAAGAGGCTGATGATATCAATATCATCGGCGTACGCCAGCAGCTATACACTCTTATAGAAGGTAGTACCTGCTCGATTCAGCTCCGCAGCAATTATTTTCCCCAGCAGTAGATTGAAGAAGTTGCACGATAGGGAGTATATGCTTTATTCAGCTCCGTACCTCGAATTATTTTCTCGAGTGTGTGAGTTCGGAGTGTGTCGAACCTCTTTTCCCGGTTTTTTCAAGATTTGGGTTTTCTCTTAATATACTATGTATATATGTCCTTTGTTTTATAGAATCTGAGCAATTGGAAGAATCAGATAAGGCCATGTGCAAGGAAAGCTAAGGCACACAAGCTGATGACAGGTGGCGGTCCCAGCTCAAAAATTAAGCTCCCTGAAATGGAGCGGAGGGCATTGGATGCATTGGGGTCAATAGCAATTGGGTTGGCTGATGAGCCCACTATTGGCACTGGAGTAAGAAATCAAATTTACTAAGGAGCAGAATTTAAATACATTTTTTTTAGTTCTTGTTTAAATTTAGGAAGAAGTTGTATTTAGTGCTATCCCTACCTCATCACCCCTGATCACGATTGCGAACGCGTCCAATGATCACACTCCGTCATCGTCTCTTCCAGTAACGGATTGGCCCTTAGGCCCAGTAAGCCTTGGTCTAGGGCTGCCAAATATTAAGGGCGGCAAATCGTGCCAAAAAAATCACTAATAACAACAAGATTAACAAGAAATAACTCAAATGCAAAGTATCTTAACCCTATGCTTATATTGGGTTGTCAAAAAAGTCTTGCGGTATTCTTATTGAATCAATTCGTGTGGCACCCATACATCGAGCTTCTTAGTGACTCCAAGCTTTTTCAAATGTTTTGTAACGGTTTGATGACTAATATGCCCGTCTCTTTCGACCAATTCAGCGATTTTATCGCAATTTTTGACGAGCGTGGCGCATCTTCGACCACCTCTACACCAGAACGAAAACGCTGAAACCATCGTTGTGCGGTGGAAATGGAAATTGTATCGGGTCCATAAACTGCACAAATTTTATTGGCGGCTTGAGATGCATTTTTGCCTTTATCGTCGTAGTACTGTAAAATATGCCGTATTTTCTCTTTATTTTTGGTATAGCATGACCCGATACGACGAATAAAACTAGAACTGTGAAAATACCGCAAGACTTTTTTGATAACCTAATATAATCTTCCTAAGTCACTATTTTTGCGTATCAAAGTATAAATAAATTCGTACATCGTACATATAAAGTATCTAGGAAGAAGAGGTACTTAGGTGCCTAACATATTTTTATTAGACGCGTGTCAGTCAAGCTCGTGCGGACGCGCGTGCGGTGCGTCGCGGCGATGTGACCCCGCGTTCACGTGAAAATACTTATACTATACTTATATACTATAGTATATCAAAAGAACAAGCCGAAGATATCCTACTCGTACCAGGAGTGGCAGGAGTAGGAGAGCAGCCCAATCCTCCGGACCAGGAGCTCTACGAAATCAACGACGATCTAGCTAAATGGACAATCGACGCGCGATCACATTTGTAAGAACGGAGCCAATCAAAATAACCAAAATGATTTTCCCAAGGGTGAGCGCATTTACAAAGATAAATGGCGACAGTTGTCAAGATATTTGTTGGAACGTCAGCTTCTAAATGGTGAAAAAGTTCCGTGAAAGTGGCTAATTTATTCCAAAAGTACTGGATGTGTTTTTTGTGGTCCTTGTTTGCTTTTTAATGGCGGGGAGAGTCAGTTCAACAAAAAAGAAGGTTTCAATGACAGAAAAAATTCATAGCATCGAGTGTCAACTCATGAGAATTCGCCTACTCACAAATTATATGTTCTGCATATGAAAAAACGAAGCAACGTGTTAGGTCGCATTGACCGCGCATTAACAATGCAATTAGATGAAGAAATAAATTACTGGAAAAACATTATGAAAAGAGTAGTTGCATGCGTAAAAGCACTTGCATCACGTGGTTTGCCTTTCAGAGGACACAACGAAAAATTCGGATCAATCCACAATGGAAATTATTTAACGTCCTTATAGCTTATCACCGAGTTCGATCCGTTCTTAGCTAAACACACTACACGTTATGGAAATCCAGACTCAGGATTTACGAGTTATCTTTCTTCAACAACATGCGAAGAGTTCATTCGACTTATGGGAAACAAAGTTTTGGAAACAATTGTAATGGAAATATTAACAGAAAAATATTTTTCTTTGATCGTTGACTCGACACCGGATATATCTCACGTAGACCAGCTCACTTATGTAATCAGATATGTCTTGCCTAATGGATCACCTGTAGAACGGTTTCTCAAGTTTATTCCAAACACAGGCCACAAATCACAACAAATGACAGATGCTGTTACTGCAACTTTATCTGAATTGGGAGTTGACATTAGAAACTGCCACGGGCAATCATATGACAACGCAGCTAACATGTCAGGCAATTATAACGGGATAACGGCCTGCAAGCTAAAATAAAGGAAATTTCACCCCTTGCCGACTATGTTCCCTGTTCAGTACACTCGCTGAATTTAGAAGGTGAATGTGCAGCTGAAAGCAGCCAAGAGGCTTGTTCGTTCTTTTCTATACTCCAAGAGTTATACAATTTCTTTGCAGCGACAACTCAGGATTGGGAACTCCTTCAAACCCATTTCACCGTCAAAAGTCTATCAACGACTCGTTGGTCAGCTAGTGCAGACGCATGCAAAAGTTTACGCGAATCCTGGAATGAAATCCATAAAGCGCTAGTCACCATCGAAAATGACACACAATAGAAGAGAACCGTTGTATGCGAAGCGAGACGTATTCGTTTGAAACTGGAACATTTTGAAACGGCCCCCATGGCTGTTTTTTGGGGATGTTTACTAGATTGCATTAACGCCACAAGTAAGAAACTTCAGAGTGTGGAAATTGACATTACCATTTTCATAGAACAGTACGAGGCTTTAATACATTTTGTTGGCGAAACAAGAGAGAATTTCGATGATTTCCAAAAAAAGCGAAAAAACTGTCCTTCGTACAGGAATACGAAAAAGATTTTCGACGCAATCGAAAGCGTAAGCTGCTTCTTGGCGAGACAAATACAGGTGAAGAGACGCAACAAAAAAATGGCCATGAAAATTTTAGAATTAATACTTTTTTAGTTATAATTAATACATTGTCAGAAGAACTGAAAAGACGACGGGTTGCTTATAAATTACTCTGCAATAAACATCTCAGAAGTCGAAGATAAGGCCAAGGCATTGCAAATGATTTGTTCTACTGACTTAGAAAACGATTTTACAGAAGAATGTCTCCATTTTCGTTCTGACTGCAGCATAAAAAATGAGGAGCGAAAGCTTGCAGTCAGTTTGTTTAAATGGTTACGAACCGAAGGTCTTCAAACCATTTACCCAAACGTGGATATTGCTCTTCGTATGTGTGTGTGTACACCTGCCAGTAACTGTATTGGAGAAAGGTCGTTTTCTTGTTTGCGGAGAGTGAAAAACTATTTACGCACAACTAGGGAAGGCAAAAAAATTTTTTAATCGATTAAATAATCAAATGATTAATTGCAAGATACAAAAATATAATTGCAATAAATGTAAAAAAATCGATTAATCGATTAATTTCAATGTTTTCAAATAATACTAAATTGCATTAAGGCCACCACCAAGTTTCAGCGCCGAATCTTGTATTATAATGCTCTACCACAGAGTCCCAGACATATCCTGAAAGAGAAAATGGCCTATATTTGAAGTTAAGTACCACAATAGCATTAAATTTTTCAAAATATGTACAGCAAAGTAAAAGAATTGCCTCTTGCTTGAAAGACTATATTTTGCAACTTTGCGTAAAAATAAAACCAATAAAATACAGGAGACTATATTCTTATTTCAGACATTCAAATTATGTTGGTATATCTTCTTCTTTACTGGCGTAGACACTGCTTACGCGATTATAGCCGAGTCGACAACAGCGCGCCAGTCGTTTCTTCTCTTCGCTACTTGGCGCCAATTGGATATTCCAAGTGAGGCCAGGTCCTTCTCCACTTGGTCCTTCCAACGGAGTGGAGGTCTTCCTCTTCCTCTGCTTCCCGCGGTGGGTACTGCGTCGAATACTTTCAGAGCTGGAGTGTTTTCATCCATCCGGACAACATGACCTAGCCAGCGTAGCCGCTGTCTTTTAATGCGCTGAACTATGTCAATGTCGTCGTATATCTCGTACAGCTCATCGTTCCATCGAATGCGATATTCGCCGTGGCCAACGCGCAAAGGACCGCAACGTCGACTCATCCGTTGTTGACATCGTCCAAGCCTCTGCACCATATAGCAGGACGGGAATTATGAGTGACTTATAGAGTTTGGTTTTTGTTTGTCGAGAGAGGACTTTGCTTCTCAATTGCCTACTTAGTCCGAAGTAGCACCTGTTGGCAAGAGTTATCCTGCGTTGGATTTCTAGGCTGACATTGTTGGTGGTGTTTACGCTGGTTCCAAGATAGACGAAACTATCTACAACTTCAAAGTTATGACTGTCAACAGTGACGTGAGTGCCAAGTCGCGAGTGCGACGACTGTTTGTTTGATGACAGGAGATATTTCGTCTTGCCCTCGTTCACTGCCAGACCCATTTCTTTTGCTTCCTTGTCCAGTCTGGAGAAAGCAGAACTAACGGCGCAGGTGTTGAGGCCGATGATATCAATATCATCGGCATACGCCAGCAGTTGTACACTCTTATAGAAGATGGTGCCTTCTCGGTTGAGTTCTGCAGCTCGAACTATTTTCTCCAGAAGCAGGATGAAAAAGTCGCACGATAAGGAATCGCCTTGTCTGAAACCTCGTTTGGTATCGAACGGCTCAGAGAGGTCCTTCCCGATTCTGACGGAGCTTTTCGTGTAGCTCAACGTCAGCTTGCACAGCCGTATTAGTTTTGCGGGGATACATAATTCAGACATCGCGGCATAAAGGCAGCTCCTTTTCGTGCTGTCGAAAGCAGCTTTGAAATCGACGAAGAGGTGGTGTGTGTCAATTCTTCTTTCACGGGTCTTTTCCAAGATTTGGCGCATCGTGAATATCTGGTCGGCTGTTGATTTGTCAGGTCTAAAGCACCACTGATAAGGTCCAATCTGTTTGTTGACGGTGGGCTTTAATCTTTCACACAATACGCTCGACAGAACCTTATATGCGATGTTGAGGAGGCTAATCCCACGGTAGTTGGCGCAGATTGTGGGGTCTCCTTTTTTGTGGATTGGGCATAGCACACTTAAATTCCAATCGTTGGGCATACTTTCGTCCGACCATATTTTGCATGCTGTTGCATGCACCTTATCAGCTCTTCGCCGCCGTGTTTGAATAGCTCGGCCGGCAATCCATCGTCAGGGGCTTTGTTGTTTTTCAGGCGGGCAATTGCTATTCGAACTTCTTCATGGTCGGGCAATGGAACGTCTGCTCCATCGTCATCGATTGGGGTATCGGGTTCGCTTTCTCCTGGTGTTGTGCGCTCACTGCCATTCAGCAGGCTGGAGAAGTGTTCCCTCCATAATTTAAGTATGCTCTGGGCATCGGTGGCTAGATCACCTTGGGGGGTTCTACAAGAGTATGCTCCGATCTTGAAACCTTCTGTAAGCCGCCGCATCTTTTCGTAGAATTTTCGAGCATTACCCCTGTCGGCCAGCTTATCAAGCTCTTCGTACTCATTTCGGCCTCTTTTTTTTCTGTCTACAAATGCGTCTCACTTCCCTCTTCAACTCTCGGTATCTATCCCATCCCGCTCATGTTGTGGTCGATCGTAACGTTGCGAGGTAGGCAGCCTGTTTTCTCTCCGCTGCGACACGGCACTCCTCGTCGTACCAGCTGTTCTTTTGCACCTTCCGAAAACCAATGGTTTCGGTTGCAGCTGTACGTAAGGAGTTTGAAATGCCGTGCCACAGTTCCCTTATACCGAGTTGTTGACGAGTGCTCTCAGAGAGCAGGAGTGCAAGCCGAGTAGAAAAACGTTCGGCTGTCTGTTGTGATTGCAGCTTCTCGACGTCGAACCATCCTTGTGTTTATTGACGTGCGTTTTTTGCTGCACAGAGGCGGGTGCGAATTTTGGCTGCAACAATATAGTGGTCCGAGTCGATGTTAGGACCTCGGAGCGCACGCACATCTAAAATACTGGAGACGTGTCTTCCGTCTATCACAACATGATCGATCTGGTTGGTGGTTTTTCGATCCGGAGACAGCCAGGTAGCTTGATGTATCTTCTTATGCTGGAGTTGGTATATACACAAAAAAAAAAACGGAAATAAAATCAAAATATCGTATTAAAAATTTATTTGTCTTATACTATTGAAAACATGTTTTCGTGGAAAAACCTGATTTTCGCACGAAAATTTGTGTTTTCATCCATGTAAAATCATTACCGGTGCGTCAGAATAGTTGAGGAGTATTTGGTTAATATATGAACATAGTTTAATGAGCCGTTCAAGCATGTAGTAGGTCGAATTCCAACGTGTTTTCACGTCCAAAATTGGCTTTAGCATTTTGCCTTCAGCTACTCCGGCAGCAGCTTGCATATTTCGAAGATCATCATTAGCTTTAACACTTCTTTTTAGCCACTTAACTATTTCTTTGCATTTTACAACGGCTGCATTTACTTCAGGATTGTTCAGTGAGTTTTCACATACCAAATTGAGGGTGTGTGCAAAACAAGAAATAGTGCGTTTTTTGCCAAATGAATCATGTACTGCTTTTACGATGTTTGCACCATTGTCGGTCACTACAGCCATTACTTGTTTTTCGTGAATAGAAAAGTCTTTTAAAGCAGCAATGAGAACTTCGGAAATATGTGATGCAGTATGTGCTTCCGTTAATTTATAAACGCCAATTGTTCCATTAAATTGCTTCGTCCCATTTACACCATGAATGATCACACCAAGCATGCTATTCATTTCTACATCAGTCCAGATATCTGTCGTTAAACTCAAATATGAAAAAGTTTTTAGCATCGCTACACATTTTTCTTTTTCTTCATCGAACGTTTTATCAGTGTGAGCCTTGACGGTATTTCTTGTTGGGACTTTGTAAAGAGGAAAATGTCCATTCATGAAACTTAAGAAGCCTTTACCTTTTAAAAAATAAATGAACAAAAAGCGTCATTAATTATCAATTTGTTTCGTAATGTATTTTAATACACCTTCAACAAAGTCAAAAGGTAGATTATCCTTGATAATCATTTCCACTATTCCATGCTGTAGCTTTTGGTTCTTTGAGCTATGAAGCGAAATTTATTATTAGAAAATTTTAAATTTTTGCGGCAACGTTTACATTTAACGTAGTTATTGCTTATTTTATTAAAAAATTTCCACATTTCACTTTTAACTGGCGCCGTTGCCCTTCAAACAACTGAACGTAAAATGCGTTTGACTTAACTGTAAATGCAGTGTCACCAGACAGTCATTTGATGATATTAAACTACGTTGACATATTAGAATGTAACTATGTTTACGCCGTTTCTAGTCATTAATGACTGATGCGACCAATTTTGACCCTCGTACGCTAACTTAGATGAACATAAAATGTATTAAATTTCAAAATGCTCTTTGCGATTGTTTTGCAATTACTCGAGTAATAGTCGAGTAATTAGAAAAGGTGTTTCGATGCAATTAATGGCGGAATTCTTTAACCAGTCTCTATTTGAGACATTTTCAGACAAAGTATCAATTTGATACTAGTTACTATTCACTAAACAGTCTCTAGCGTTAGTCTCAAAATATTGAGACCTGGTAGTTAGCTGGTCACAAAACTAAAAAGAACTCTTGCTGCCATTTTCAATGTACTGAATAGAGATCATCATAGATATTAATCGATTGTCGTTTTTTTACATTTTGTAAGCAATTTAAACATGAAAATGTTAAAAATAAATAAATTTTACATAAATTGCGTAAATATTATGAAACAAAGTCAACATATATTTTCATTTTTATTGATAACTACACATCGACATATTTATTATCATTCAAGTGTAAAAACATCTCTGAATAATGAAATGTAATAGATTTTGAGACTGTCACTTACAGAATAGCAAAATCGTCTCAAGTCTCAAAAATTGTCTCTAACTCAAAATCTCAAATTTAGAGACTTGATACTGTCTCACGTTACAGAATCGCACGTTAAATCGTAAATTGAATGAAAATAATCGATTAATTTAAATAAATTAAATGATTAATCGTTGCCATCCCTACGCACAACAATGACGGAGCAGAGGTTAAACGATCTTGCTTTGCTTAACGTAAAAGCTGATTTTTTAAGCAAATTGGATTGCGAAGATTTGATTAATGGTTTTGCTGCGCTTAAGTGTAGACGAGTTTTGTAACACATTGTACGAGTAAAACATTTATTTTATTAAAAACAAAACTTAAAACCATTTTTAAATGTTTTATTTAAATGTCCAATCATCCTTGAAATCTCGGAAAATATTATAAGCTAGCTTTATCCGCTAGCTTTTAGTTAAACAATTTTCTGAATCAATTAAAAGTAGGAATAAAGTAAATTCATGAATTATGCCTTTAGTCTATAATGTTGGATGCTGAGAAAGGGGCGGCACCTGGCCTGGGGCCTAGAGCGGCTAGGACTGCTAGGACGATTAAAAATGGAAGGACTCTGATGAAATAAAAGGAGAGAAGAAGAAAATTTTCCGGGCCCAGACTTTAGTGTCGATTAATAAGTATTTATGTACATCCATATATATTTTTTTATTTTACCTTTAATGTTATGTGTTTAGGATAATAAATGATATAAATGAAGTGTAATGAAGCAAAATTAAATATTGGTAGAATTTTAATTGTTTAAAGAGTTAATACAACTTTGACGGGCTGCTCTGCCCGGGAGGTAATACTCCCCCGAATGGACTTTCAGAGATTGCTCCCTTATCTTCAGAAAGTTTCGCCAATATTTCGGTTTCATCTATAAAAATGCCACGATTTTGTAATGTTGTAAAAAATTACACTTGTACTATATAAACTAATAATACTGCTTTTGAGTGTTTATATCGCAATGTACGTTGCTTTGAATTGCAACGAAAAAGTGATTTTAAAACTCCAAATACTCTCTCAATCGTGTTTCTTGCTCTTATATGCTTAATATTGAAATTTTGTTCATTTGGTGTTTCAGGATTTGTCACTGGTGTAAGAAGCCATAGCTCCAATGGATATCCTAAAACACCCAAAAGCCGTTAAAAGGCTTCATAAGAATTTTCTCTTATAAGCTTTGTCATTCATGGCGAAGTAGTCCAAATACCGCAGTCATGGCAAGAGCCGCGTAATCTCACATTCACGTGTCGAAAAATTAATTCATCGTGACAAACCTATTGGAAAAATTATTTATTAATTAATTATAATATTTACCGCTTTAACATTAATGCTATAATACCATTTTCTACTCATGTAATTATGCGGCACAACTGTGGTTGACAAGGCTGGTGCAATTACGCTAACATGAGTGCAATCAATTGCCCCAATTACACCCTTCATTCGAACTTTCAAATAGAATGTGGAATAAAATTGTTGTAGAGGGAGTTATTTCCAATCCTACGGAAAACGCTGAATTGGCTCATCAACGAAAAATATCCATTTCCAACGCAAGACTAATATAAGCCATTGCTTAAAAAATATAGAACTGAAATAAAATAGAGAAATATGATTGCATAAAAGCATACTGTTCCTTTAAAGTTAAAATTTAACTCACTCGAAGTTCAAACAGAATCGAGGTTTGCTGTTGGCTTCAGTTGTCGGATGAGGTCCCAGCACAAAGATTTTGGAAGTCGGAAAACTTCCTTAACGTAATTTCCTCATATAAAAAGGAATCTTCTTTGTTGCGCAAATTAGCCAGATTGTGCCTACGGGGGTAGATAAAAAATAAGCACTTTGACATCCATTATTGCAAAATTACAACTAAAATTAAAAATTTCTGGTTCAGTAAAAACTATCAGAATATTACCTGCACATATGTAAACAAAAGTTTCTGTACCCTGCCAAGGACTGTGTGATGGTTTTTTTTTAAGTAAAAAAAATATTCAAAGACTTTTACAAGAATTTTGAATACATGTAATTCAAATATAATGTTTTTATATATGAATTGTTGCGACTTCTAAAACAAAATGAAAAAAGTAGCATTCTGATGTTCCAAGCAATCTCCTCACCAATTGTCACCCAAATCGATTTAGCCGTTTTTAAGTTACAAATATATAAATATACTAACCAAATTGCACAATCGACGGTGGTTTTGCAAAACAGGCCTCCGTTGGCATTTTCTGCAAGATTAGAGGAATACCTGTTCAAGTGTTTACGTCATTCCGCACGTTATGTCTGCATATAACGAAATAGCGTTTAATTTTTATACTCTTGCAACCAGTTGCTGCAGAATATACAAGTTTTGTTCAGCTAACGGTTGTACGTCTCACCTAACACTAAGCGAGATAGATTGGTTATGTATATACTCGTATAAATGATCAGGATGACGAGAAAAGTTGAAATCCGGTTGACTGTCTGTCTACCCGTCCGTCCGTTCATACGTGCCATCTGTAACTTGAGTAAAAATTGAGATATCTCGATGAAACTTGGTTTGTGGGTTCCTTAGAACACAAAAAAAATCGAGTCTGTAGATGGGTGTAATCGGACCACTTACACGTTCAAAAATCACCATTAACCGAAAACATATAAAGTATCAAAACTAATCACAAAGTTAAGATATAAAGCCGTAATTTGGTACAGAGGATCGCCGTAGCAAAGAGCGCAAAACTTTTTTGAAAAAATGAGTGTGGCCACGCTCTCTAACAACTAGAAATCTAATAAGCGCTTCTACTTTCTATATAGCACAATTTGAAATTCCACTTGATTTGTTCAGTTTCCAGTACACAAATCCAGAAGAAATTATTATAAATAGATAAAACTTTGCACGAATAATGTTTTTGGTATGTGCACTTCGCTTTGACGCGGATTGTGGTTAGATGTTAATCCACCGGGATGAATGACTGTACTCAGCGACGGAGTCTGTCTCTTACCATGAATTTGCGCTCCTTTATATTTCCACTGTAGTAAATGCCACAAGGTCCTACTCGTCACAGTCCTTGTCCCGTCTATCGCATATCTTGGACGGCGGTGATGTCAACCTTCACTTTCATAAATCAGCTGGGTAGCGGCCCCTTCCCAACTAAGGGACCGGACGTTCCATGTGCATGCCCTCAAATCGTAATCCTTAATTCGTTTGCCATTGGTCGTCATCAAAAGTGGGGTCTCTCATTCCAAGCTGTTGATTAGTTTTTGGATGTTCCTTGGTTACCCAGAAGATACTTTGTCTAAGAACGGAAGTCGTGAATCGTTTCTGACCACTCTTAAGTGAATGGAAATCAGAGAAAAACTTCGCTTGCGTGGACTTCTACACATGACTCCATCCTCCACGTATTACTTATTATTCATAACTGTTATTTTGCAAATAAAGTGTTATTTTATTACATTAATTCTTAATCTAATTGAATAAATTTCAAAGGCTTTTAATATTACCAAATAAACGGAGAGAAGTGTCAAATGAGTGGGGTTGGTGGTGCATGCAAAGGCATGATCTGTGCGGAGACTCATTGCACGCAGGACATATCTTGGATATTTCGGGGTCTATTCTATTCTATTCGTCCAAAACGAAGCTGCGTAAGGGTCCCTCTCGTTTCTCGCGGCAACTCGAGCTCTATGTCTGCGATGGGCTCGAGAGTCAAACCACCACTCCGAGTACTCCATTTACTGGAAGGGATTCGCTGAAGGTGTTAATGGCTCCACTGTGAATGGAGGTCAGTGATTGTCGGAAGTTTGTTGCGTCCGATGTCTTGTCGGCGCACAGTCTAATATCGTTGACGTATCTGAGGAATGAACTCTTGATGTTCCTAGGAGGCGGTTCCTCTCCAAGCAGGTGACTGCAGCAGTGATTTCTGCGAAAGCATCCCAGCAGGAACTGCATGGAAAGGAGTTCATTATGCTTCTTAACTGGGAGCATACGGGCCTCACTGTGTGGGTGTTCGATAGGAGACATCAAGAGGCATCCTGTCGTAGTACGGACTGCAGTATTCAGGTAGGTCTGAAACTATTTCATCTGCGTTCTATTGTGGCCAGGCGATCATATTGACGCGGCGTAGGTAAGGACCGGCTGGCCGATTGGCTTGTAAGTTGTCAACTATGTGTCTTTCACCTTAACCGATCCCTTGAGAATTTTCTTGTGACTCTGTACTTTGCAATAATTGCGGTCGTATGAGGTGTGAAGAGGCATACACTATCAAACGTTACACCTAAAGTTTTAGGATTATTGACAGTCGAAATCTTGACACCTTCGTTCAGTTTTAAATATGGTCTCTGTGGATTGGGTGGGGAGAGTTTTAAGTTCCGTGCTGAGAAGAAACGAGAAAGGTCGGAGATATAGCCGTTTACCTTTGAACACATCCATCTCTTCAGTCCTATTAGGTAGGTAGGTAGGAGTGCAGCCTTGTTATATTTATAAACCCTTTTGTGGTTTGATGAAGCTACTAATGTCCGAAATGCTTTTTTTAGACATAAATTCAAGGCTTGATGCTTGATGGAATGCAAGTGTTCAGTGTCGGATCTGCGATAGGGCTGGGCATTCACGGAGAAAGAGGAAAATTGTTTCCTTATTACCTACTAGTTCGCAGCCTCGGCAGATGTTGTTGTAGATCATACCCATATTGGACCCTGTTCTCTAAATGATCGTTCCTAGCGGGTTTGGTATTAAGTCTTCCCCGGATTCGTTTAGAAAAGCTCCTGGATTTGCCAACTCGTCTGTTTTTTCGTTGCCAAAAATGTTCTTGTGGCCGCAGATCAAGTCTTTATGAGCTTGTCTTCTAATGAGCTCAGTTGCAGTTAAGGAGTATGCTGTAATTAGTCATCGGCAACGACAAGGCCTCCGGAGACGCCTGGCTCTCCATGTATATTGTTGTTTTATTTATCCCTTGGTGCGCTTCGCAGGCCTTTTTTATGCCCAATACTTTTGCTGGAAAGATGATAGCCGAGTACCGTAGGCGGATAGAGAAAGAAATGTTCAGATCATCATACTGACGTGTCTACTCCGCAGTCCTTTTTATGCCTCTTATCCATTCTCGTCTAGAGGGTATTCTCACCTGGAAGTGTTTATTGAAATCTACCTTTGGGAGAATGCAGTCTGACGTTTACACTGAGTTGGTTTAGGATATCATTATGTCATAGTCCTTCTGGTTCTAACCACCCAATTCTTTTATTCTTACTGCAGAACATGCTGCTATTTTATGAACATAGATATCTGTGGGTAGTTTGCCGGATAACATATTATTATTATTTTTATTAGGAAAAATATACAAAATATTAAACCTAATAGTAAGAAAGGAGTACAAGCTATTGTGGCCATTGCCGCCTCCGATATAACAGTATAAAGTTACAAAGTTTATATTTTATTATAAAAATTACATTCTTTTAGAAAATTGCATACATATATTAACAATGTTTGCGAAAGATGGTGTATTTAACAATGTTTGGTATTTACTAGAATTAAAGTGTTTTTGCCTAATACTCTCTAGTGCTGGACAGATATTGAATATATGTTCCATGGATAATGTGCTGGGGCAGAATGGGCATGATGGTATAGGATTGCCGTCAAGAAGATGTTGGTGAGTGACTTGCGTGTGCCCGATCCTTAATCGAGTAAAAATTGTTGCTTGCTGTCTTGAGATGACGTGGGGTAGCGTACCTTTTCGCGTAGTTTGTTTAGGATTGCGTATTTGTGTTTAAATGTCTTCCAGTCTACAACTTTCTTTTTATATATGTGTCTGCTTAACATTTTACTGAGGTCATTTTGGTCTTGCACCTCGTTAAGAAAAGTGGGGGCAGATTCGAAGAATCTTGCCACCTTGTCAGCATATTCGTTCCCGGGAGTGCCAACGTGACCTGGCACCCAGAGAAGAGCAGTTTTCTTTTATGTTTAATAAAAATGTCTCTAATTTTAGATATTACTGTGGAATTATTTCGTATGTTGCGGATGGCGTTCAAGCAGGAGAAGCTGTCTGAGCAAATAAGGAATTTGCCCTTTTGTAAGATAGCAAATTTTAATGCCATACATATTCCAATTGCCTCGGCGGTAAATACGGACGAATATGATGAAAGAATTCCGCCAGTAATAGTTGTCCCGTTAGCTGTGGTAACAGCATAGGCAGTATTTGTTAATTTGGACGCATCTGTGAAAATTTCTTTAAACTTTCTATTCTTATAAACGTTGGTTAGTTCTAAGAAGTTTTGTTGAAAAACTGTGTTACGGGTTGTGGATTTTTTTAAAATTATGTAGAGATGTATTTATTGAAACATCACTAATCAGCCATTCAGGTTGAGTGTTAGTTGTTTCAGTTTTTGCAAACTGAAGACAGCGGCAGAGGGTAGATTAAGTTGAAAATTCCTTTTGTGTTTTGCTGCAAGCCTCATACATATCTGAATTCCTGTGTTTGGCGAATTAAGTATTTTTGGAAGAAGTTGTATCGTTTTTTCGTAAACTCTTTCCTTTATTGACGGTAAGCCACTTTCTCCTAAAATGCATTTAGTTGGTGATGTAGGAAAAGCGTTTAAGCTACGACGAATCGCACCGTGATATGGAGCCTCCAACAGAACGTGAGAATATATATTCATGTGAATAGTCGTGTATGAAGTGTTTCGTTATTCTAGCATTTCGTTTTCAGATGTGTTTTCTTCTTGCGTAGCGAGAACTTGAGAGAGAGTTGGGAGAGGTTGATAAAATGATTGGAATTGAGAGAGAGAGTATGGTTAGTTTGGTTGAATAGGTGGATTTATATTACAGTTTGTTTCTATTTCGATTTGACCTGTGATTGAATGTGAGATTTCCAAAACCGGAGAGTTGGAAGAGTTATTTTGATTGTTGGTGTTGATAGTTGATGGAATGTTATTATTTGTTTCGTTGCAGTATAAGATTCTACTTTCGGGGAGTCTGGTATGTTGATTTGTTTGTTGGGAGTGGTGGATAAGTGGGAAAGGTCTAAATTATCAGTATTGGTTTATGTTTTATTTAAGTTTTTTTTTATTGGCATTATTGTTGTTTTCGTAAATTGTTGTGGTGGTAGAGTTCATTCTATTGTTTAGTGTGACTGTGTTATAGCTTGTACTAATTTTGCTTGCGTTTGCAGTGGATGTAATGCCAGCATACGAGCTATTGGAAGAGTTGGTTGCGTTTGCTCGTTGTTTGTATATTTTTGTAGCATCCCGCATTGAGAACTTGTTCATAGTTTTGATTTTTAGAATTTCTTTAGCTTGTAGAAATTTTGGACATTCTTTGGAGGAGGAGGGGTGCGCTTGGAAGCAATTAGCGCAAAAAGTGCGATCACAGTCGGACGGAGAATGAGGAGGGAGTGAACAGTTTACACAAAGAGGAGAGCGTTGGCATTTATTCTTTGTATGCCCAAGAATCTGACAGGATTTGCATCGCATGGGAAGGGGTATATATTGGCGAACTAATACTTTGCACCAGGCGATATCGATTTTATTGGGTAAATTATAAAGATTAAAAGTGAGCAAGACCACTCCCGATGGTAATAACTTCCCATCAATATATTTTTTAAATTTGTAAACTTCGACCACTTCTTGGGAGGATAATTCTTGAATTCTTGATTCTTAATTCTTCTTGCTTTTGCAGCGCTATGAGCATAGTCCGGTCTGGACTTGCCACTTTAAATAATGAGAAACTATTTATGGCATATTTAATTTTCCTTTTGTCTACTCTCAAGTCTAGGTAGTCAGCGGTGTTTGCCAGTGGTTCTGGCTGAGCCTCTGTTGTCGCCGTTTGCTGACTCTCAGGGAAATGCGTTTTATAAGTACTTCCAAAGGCTCTTCTGCAGAGGAGGTACAAGAATTTCCTTCCGCCTTTATGTAAGCAATATTGGTTTGTTCTTTGAATATCATTTTATTCAGACAAGCGGATTCTTCGCAACTTTCTATCGATGTGCAGAAAGATCGCAATGAGTCAGTTTTGGCTTTCCTGACTGTGTTTTTTGTATTTTTTCATGATATCTTTGTAAGGTTACCAGTTTATTGTTCTGAAACTCCCACTGAAAGCTTTTATTAGTTGTATTCTCTGGTTCTTAAGATCACTATTCCGCCAAGGAGGAAACTTTTTCTTTTTCAGAACTGTTAGCGGAGTGATTCACTAAATGATGCTGTTAAGATATTTTCTATCTTCTCTTCCTTAGTATCCAGTTCTTGAGAATTGCTGATGCTTATATTGTCTCCTTTCCCAAGGCCCTTTGTTGATATTCAAGAAAATTTTCCATGGTGTTCTTCTAGGGTCTCGATATTTGAGAATAGTAATGTAAGTTCTCGCGAATACTGAAGAGTACACAGAAGTGATCCGACAGGGAAAGCTCATCGGACACCCTCCAGTCGTCCACAACGAGACTGTCTGTGTCTACTGACAACGTGAGGTCCATAACTTTTCAGAGCTTGGGAAAATAATCACTTCTTTTTAAACGGATCTGATCGCAGGAATTTGCCATGGTGCACACGTGATTGTTCCAACCATTTTAGATTGGAATCTTTGTATTATACTCGTATCAATGTTAGTTGAACAGGTCGTACCCTACAGTTGAATGCCACACATCCAAATCGGTTTTATAATTGCATTGTACAACAGGACTTTGTTGTCTAGGCTAAGTTTAGAATTTTTTTTAAAGCCAATTTAAATTTTCTGCTCTTATCTTCATGCAAGCTAGGGAGTAACCCTATATTGTTTTCCCTACATGAACATTCGATTCAGGCTAATCCGATGATAAGCTACTTCATTCCCTTGGGGTACTAGGACATTGTTTATTTTAACTGTCCGACACGTTTCTGGTCTTAGAATGTAACATGATTGCATTTTTGCTCAGTTGGCTAGCCGTTCTTCGATCAAAGTTAAGTGCTGCTCTAATACTCTTGATGCTCTGATGAGGCATTTGTTATGGCGTACTATTCCCTAAAAGACCTTCACGCTAGGCCCTATCGAACACCTGAGCTACATCTAAAAAAATAACAATACCCTCTGTGCTCGAATGTTTCCTGATTTCGTTCGTAATTTTCTTTACTTGCTCTACAGTGTCATGTTTAGTACAAAAACCGAATTGGTGCGTTGGTATCTTAGAAATACAGGGTAAGATACTTATTAGTAGGAAGACGGCTGAGTTAGGTCTGCGACTTTTTCCACGAAATTGGGTATTATCCGAAACCAAGAATTGCATTAATGTAGGGTTCTATTTAAAATGCCGTTTTCTTTATATTTCCATAACATTTATTCACAAAATCTAATTTAAATTAAGTTAAGTTGCGTTAAGTGGTCCGTGGCTGCCGGTGGTCTTGCGTGGTCTGTCCGTTTGTCTGTCCTTAAATCATCTTCGTACCTACTGTTCCATTGTCATTCCAGTCCGTCCGCTGCTGTCACATCTGTTCCTACACAGTGTTGCATTTCTGTTTTAGTCTTACTGTCCGTTTACACAGTCCTACATTCGGCTATCCTGACTGTTCATTCGGCCCCGAATGATGGGTTCCACTTCTTCATAAATTCCGCAATTGTTATTGTACGTCTTGGTCCTTCATGATCACCGACCTTCTCGACTTCATATCTTCCGTGTGCCATCTTCTTAACAATTCTATATGGCCCGAAGAATTTTGCTTTAAGTCTCAATCCTGCGCCATACTGCGTTCGCTTGATGGCTACTAGCTCGTTTTTACTATAGTCGACCTCTACTCTTCGCCTTTTGTTGAATGTTCTCCTATTTTCCTGCTGAATCCTAGCAATATTGTGTCGTGTCTCCTGACGAATTACCTCGCGTTCTGCGTCGAGCTCTTCAATGGCTGATTGCTCCAGCAGTTCGAGTAAAGGTGGTACTCCTTTCAATCGCATCTCAAGTCCAGTCATAATCCTAAAAGGTGATTGTCTAGTGCTTCTTGGCGGCGTGCTGTTGATTATTTGCTGCACACGATCCACGTGCTTATACCAGTTTCCCGAACTCTCGTTTCCCAACTTAGCTATCATCGGGATAATAATCTGGTGCATACGCTCTACTTGCCCGTTTGCTCGTGGCACTCCCGTGGCTATCAATAAATGCTGGACTTCCTCATCCGCGCAGTACTGTTTGAACGAATTCGACGTAAAGGCCGCGCCTCTGTCTGTTACGAATCGTCTTGGATTTCCGAAAACAGCTGCTCTTTTCTTTAAGCATTCGACGACTGCATCAGCTCCTGTGTTCTTAGTTGGATATAGCCAAACGAACTTGGAGAATGCGTCCACCATCACAAGGATGTAGTTATATGCCTTCTTTGTCGACTCCAGCGGCCCAACGTGATCGAGATGTAGTGTTCCCAAAGGCTTGTCCTCTTTACTAATGGGATTTAGAAAACCTTCTTTCTTTCCTGACTTCGTATCGTTGACGATACACTCTACGCAACTTCTTACGACCTTCGTTGCCTTCCTATTTAAATTTGGTATATAAAATGATTTTTCTACTGCTTCTTCCGTTTTCTTGATGGAAAAGTGTCCTTGCCTATGTGCCATGTTGATGATTTCGTTTTCCATAACTGATGGAACTACTAGGAGTTCTCTTGTTGAATCCTTATACAGTACTCCATGTTTGATATAAAAGTCTTCGTAGTCGCTTTTCTCCAGAACTTTCAACACAGCTCGTATCCAATCGTCTTCTTCCTGTGCTTGCTTCAGCCGGTGGATTAGGGAATCTTCTATAATGAGACAAGATACCCTACTCAACGCATCTACATGTCGCATTTTTGAACCGTTTCTATGTTCTATCTCGTAACAAAAGTCTTGTAGGAACATTGCCCAACGAGATACTCTTAATGGCACATCTCGTTTCCGCATCGTCATTGCGAATGCATTACAATCGGTTACTATCTTAAAACTTATCCCCAACAAATATACTCTCCATTTCTTGAGTGCTTCTATGATCGCTAGTACCTCGAGTTCGTACGAATGGTACTTCTCCTCTGCTGGCCTCGTCTTCCGACTCATGTATTGAACTGGATGGAACGCTTGATCGTCGAAATCCTTCTGTAGTAGCACTGCTCCGTACCCGGACATACAAGCGTCTGTATGTACCTCAGTCACTGCTTTCGGATTGTATAACATTAGGACTGGTGCGCTGATGAATGCTGACTTCAACTTCTGGAATGCCTCCAACTGCTTGTCGCGCAACTCGAACTTAGCCTCTTTCCTGAGTAGATCCGACAGCGGTTTGGCTATTACGGCATATCCATCGACAAATCTTCTAAAGTATGATGTCAATCCCAGGAATCTCTGCAAAGCCTTCTGGTCACGTGGCAATGGGAAATTCCTAATCGCTTTCGTTTTTGCATCGGATGGTTTTATTGAACCGTCTTCTATAACATAGCCTAGAAAATCTATTTTACTTATAAGAAACTGACATTTGTCCCATTTCATCCGCAAGCCATATTCTTCAGCTCTTTGAAGAATTCGTTTTAAACTGTGTACGCCTTCAGTGTAATCCTTGGAGGGAATAACTAAATCGTCCATGTAAGCCACCACAATATCGTCTTGTATAAGATCTCTAAATACTGCTGAAATAAATCTTGAAACTTCCGGTGAATTCGATATGCCAAAAGGCACGTATTGGAATTCATATTGCCCGTTGTATGTAACGAATGCGGTATACTTCCTTGAGGAAGGCTCCACTGGGACATGGAAAAATCCATTCCTAAGATCCAGTGTCGTAAATACCTTAGCACCCTGTAGCTTTTCGATAACATCGTCGATATTTGGCATCGGGAAGTTATCGCGAACTATCTTTGTGTTTAATCGCCGATAATCGCAACATAAACGTTTCTTTCCATCTTTCTTCGAGACTAACACTACTGGTGATGCATAATTTGAATTACTGGGTTTAATGATCCCATCCTTCAACCACTCCTTAACTTGTTCATCCACTTCCTGTCTATCGGTATATGACATCCGTCTGGGATTTTCATATACTGGGGTGTCATCCGAAAGTAAGATCTTCATCTCTACTGGCGAATTCGAATTGCTTGTAGGCTTATAATTCGCTACCATTCTTCTTACTATAGTTGCTTGCTCTTTGTTGAGGTGTGAAAGATCGACTTCGTCCACAGGTACCTTCTCCATTCCTGCGACCATACACAGGGTTCCAAACTCTTCGCACAGTTCAGCAATCCTGTTATCACCTTCATTAATTGGGTTGTTCCTAGCATCAGTGCCCATCTCCGCAGTCTCATGAACCAACTTCAAACTCGCTTCTGAAATCCTGAACTCTCTCGGCTCCTTAGCCACAACAGCGCCCTCGCTCTCATTGTTTGCTACTTCCAAAGCCCTTCTATCACGGATTTTCCTGCGATCCTTCCCAACGGCTCCCATATACTGCTCCTCATCTTCATGCACCCTTGTGCCCACGTTTAATTCCACATCGAACTTCTTACGCTTCACTGACCCAACACTACGATCTTTCCTTACTGCTCCAGTATTCACCTCCTCCTTGCTCTGTGGCTTTTCCTCCACCTTCTTCTGTCTGAACTCGGCGCCATCTTGCGTAACGAATAAATCGACTTGCCTCAGAACGTCGTTGCCAATCACGAGTGCATATTTGATGTCTCGCTCTCTCACTACGTGGAATTTTACTTCCAACCTTATGTTGTCTACCTCGATGGATGTGGTAAGGCTACCTATTGTTGTAAGTTTGCCGCTACCGATACCCATCAACTGTCGCTGTTCACTACTTAAATCAACATCCAGACTAAGTATGTTTAATGTATCGTAACGTATAATACATAAGTCGCTACCTGTGTCGATTAATGCCGACGCAGATTTTCCGTTGAAACGTACATCCTTAAAAATCAATCCACTTCGCTTCTCCGATTTTACGATTCCTCCTTCATCCGTCATATTATTGACGCTGCTACGTTCCGATTTAGGAGTTTTCCTTCCTGCCTTACAGTTGGCTGCACGATGACCCTCTTCACCGCAATTGTAACACGATGTCTTATTGCGTGGACAACTTCTAGCGAGATGTGATGAATCCCCGCAGACAAAACATTTCCTGCTAAATGGAACTGCTTTCTGGAAATCCTTGTTTGACGACAATGCTTTCTCCTGGTTCCCATTCACGGGTTGTGACTGGCTGTGACGAATCTTCTCGTATATTTTGATCTGCTCCTTTAAATCCTGTATAGTTTTCGCCTGGTATAGGTTGCTTTTGTTCGATCTTGAGTCCGGTATGCCTTCGATGAAATATTCTATTAGGCTTGAGTCATCTAGCTCTATCGGTTTCCCCAACTCCATTAAGACGTATAGATATTCTCGAAGATCTTCCCCATGTCGCTTCCGACGACTACGTAAAGTACGGTGTACTTCAATCGATGAAAGTGCTATACCAAATTCCTGCCGCAGCGCTAGTTTTAATGAACTCCAGCTGCTTATTCCTCTCTGGCTTCTTATAAAAATCTTTGCCGCACCCTTCAATAGCTGTTTTGCGTAGATGAATTTCTGCAGCTCGTTCCAATGCACTGCCGATGCGTTTGCCTCAAAATCCTCAAGCCATTGTTCGAAACTTGGACGACCTGTTCCTTTAAACGAAGTCATTGAGTCCTCAACATCTCGGAGAGTAAAGTTGTGGTATTCGACTCTAACCTCACGCACACTTCGTTGGCTTGCTACCTCTTCCACATCAGTTTCGGAACCGTCACTTACAGTCAGGCCGAAATGCTCCATCAGTCTGTCTTGTAGTGTCGCTTTCCGTCCAACAGTCGATAGCCCTAAATCACCCAACCTTTCCTTCAAACCGTCAACAGTCAGCTCAAAAATTTCGGTGCGGTTCATAATTTACAATGTTGTACAAAAAATCGATAATATTCTAAAAAAAAGCTTAATTTCAATAATAATATTTCCTTTTAGATTGCGTTACAGTATTCACTTTTTCCCGCATACAATTCTGATAACTTTTATTTTATTCAATTTGATCACAATATCCGCGTTTACAATTTCCGTGTACAATTTTAATAACTTGTTTGTTAAACGAACTTTATTACAATATTCGTTTTAATCTTTCGTATACAAATGAAGTAAAATATTTTCTGTAACTCGGATTTTATTACAATATCCGCATATCCGCATTTAACTTCTTATATTCTTATAAATCTCACGTAAGAATTTTAAAAACGTATTTTCACCCATAAAGGTTTGTTGCGATATTCGCCATAAATTTCACAAAATTTTCACAAAATATTCGATATCTTATTTTACGTTAAACTGTACAATTGTATATCAAAAGGACTTATCTGTTTTTCCAACGATGAACCGTACTTTTACCGTACGCACTGTGTATACCCGCCGTTATTGCTGCTGTTACTGTTACTGACGCTGATGCTGCTGCTTCTGCTGATGCTGCTGCTTCTGCTGATGCTGTTGTTACTGGCGCTGATGCTGCTGCTACTGCTACTCCTGCTGGTGCTGTTACTGACGGTGATGCTGCTGCTACTGCTGATGCTGTTGTTACCGCTACTGCTGCTACTACTAACTGGTGCTATTACTGACGCTGATGCTACTACTGATGCTGCTGCTACTGCTGATGCTGTTGTTACTGGTGCTGATGCTGCTGCTACTGTACTACTGCTGGTGCTATTACCGCCACTGCTGCTAGCGCTTCCAGTTGCACCACTCCGTTATGCGGTTTGAGTACCGCAATTTTGCACACCACGGACCACTTATACAAACGCGTTTCGATTTATCAAAAAGTTTCACTTAAAATCGCACTTATCCCACTTCTGACACCACTTGTAGGGTTCTATTTAAAATGCCGTTTTCTTTATATTTCCATAACATTTATTCACAAAATCTAATTTAAATTAAGTTAAGTTGCGTTAAGTGGTCCGTGGCTGCCGGTGGTCTTGCGTGGTCTGTCCGTTTGTCTGTCCTTAAATCATCTTCGTACCTACTGTTCCATTGTCATTCCAGTCCGTCCGCTGCTGTCACATCTGTTCCTACACAGTGTTGCATTTCTGTTTTAGTCTTACTGTCCGTTTACACAGTCCTACATTAATATGCAAGGAGAGCACTTTTATAGGAATATTTGGTAACTCAAATATCATTTTTGGTATAATATTATCGTGCCCTGATACCTTTTTCGGATTTAGCTCTTTTATGATTCTAGTAACTTCAGAAGTAGAAGTCCTAATAGAATTAAACGAAAAAAGGGGTAAGTATAGTAATTTTCAACTTTCGTTAAATATTGTAAAAGATTACTTTGAGGTAAGTAAGGTGAGTAATATTTTAGTATTACAACTGTATACTTAAGGTAAGTATACAATAATAATATAATTCAATATTTTATAATTTTTGTAATTAAATTTTCTTAATTTTAGTTTTAGGTTTAAATATACTATATATATCTTGTCGCTTGACGCAGCACCAGCCACCTTGACAGGATCAGATTCCTTCAATATCCAGTGGAAGCACGGTCATTTTGTGGATGGGACGCGTAATCGTGCCCGCCTTGGTTGCTACGTCTGCGACTCGTGCCTTGCCGTCTTGCCCTTCTATGGTTGCGACGACGCGTCTTAGTACCCACTGCTGCGGCGGCACGTTGCCCTCGTGGACGAGAACGAGGTCGTTGAGCTGCATATTGCGTTTGGGGTGCAGCCATTTGTTGCGCTCCTGAAGGCCCGTCAGGTATACCTTGGACCACTGTCGCCAGAACTGTTGCTTGAGACAGCAAACAAGTTGCCATCTCTCGCAACAACGAACTAGGTCCACCGGCACCTTCTCTGAGCGTAATGCCCGCAGGGAGCATCCTATTAATAGATGCGCTGGTGTAAATGCCTCGCCGTCGTTGGGATCTTGGCTTAGAGGTACTACAGGGCGAGAGTTGAGGATGGCCTTCACTTCGGCCAATACTGTTGCTAACTCCTCTGCTGTAAGTAGGGCGTTGCTGGTTGCATGAACGATGTGGTGTTTGGCGGACTTCACCGCGACTTCCCATAATCCGCTGAAGTGCGACGCCCGCGGTGGTATAAAGATGATCTCTTCAGTTCTGGACCCATTGCCAGAAACGCCTCCTTCAATTCGCGCAGCTTACGATCGGCGCCAACGAAATTGGTGGCGTTGTCGCTGAATATCTTCGTCGGCATTCCTCGGCGTCCAATGAACCTTTTTAGGGCGAGAATAAATGAATAAGAAGATAGGTCCGAAACTAATTTTAAATGAACTGCTTTGAAGTATAGCAAACGAAAACGGATGGTGGACCGCGTATTTTTAACGTTGTGTATATCGCACCACAAAAATCTACTCCACTTATAAGAAAGGGCCGTAGTCTTTCGACTGGCAAATTTCCCATTATTTGGTTTTGCAACTTCGGCTTGTAATGAAAACAACGTATACAGTTTCTTACGGTTCTACTGCAAGCTTCTCGGGCATTAATTAGCCATATGCGTTCTCGAAGAAGAGCAACCAACGCCTTAGCTTCAGCGTGGTGATTTTAAATATGCAGGAACCGTAAATACGTTATAACGAAGAGCAAACTTCTATTTAATAAAAGCGGAAATTTGGAATCCTATGGGAGAGTTGCATTTAATAGGCGACCTCCGGGTTGAGCTTTTGCAAGTTTGCGGGTAGGGTGGTACCTTTATGCAATTTTGAATAACATCCGAAAATTCTGAATGTTGGATTCCTTGTGCAATTTTTAGAAAACTCAAGTTTAGCTCATCTGAAGTCAGATCTTTTTCCATGGAGGATTTTGGTGGTCGCCTGATCCATCGTAATATGTATGCGACCATACGATGCAACTTTTTATGAAAAGAGAATTTTTCAATATGGTCCAATATTGAATTTTTCTCAATTGTCGAAATTAATGTAAATGTATTTTTCTTCTTTTCTAATGCTTCGTCTTCTGGTGAGAGCAACCACTTCCAGCTCTCATTAATTGGCCATAATGCAGGGTCTTTTAGGAGGAACTGTGCACGGCCGAACCATATCGAATTATTCAATTCGTCCACTTTACAACCCCGAGACACTTGATCCAGGTTTTTGTTTCGTTGGCACATGTCGCCAATGCACTTTGTCAGTCAACTCTTGGATTTTAGACATTCTGTTTACGGCAAAGGTTTGTAGTGAGGATGGATGTGTTTTAATCCAATGTAAACCTTTTTCAGAGTCTGTCAAAAATATAATTCTGTCGAAATGTCGATTCAACATAGGCGCTACTCTTGATCATAATTTCGAAAGAAGATGTGCTGCCGAGAGCTCAAGACGCGGAAGAGATTTGGTCATCAGCGGAGCCACTCTAGACTTTGCAGTAAGCAAATTACATTTAATACCACTAGAGGCTTGGCTTCGTATGTATAAGGAGCATCCGTACGCCCTTATTGAGACGTCGGCGAAGCCATGTATTTGGCAGATGGCACTCAACTCAACGTTTACGAAACAAGGAATGCTTAGCGATGAGAGCTACATTAGGTTGGCTTTAAAGTTCTGCCAGCTAGTGTCAAGGCGCAATGGAATCGACTCATTCTAATATAGTTTTTGGATCCAAAGCTCTTGCAATAAGATTTTTGCTTTGGTAGCTAGTGAAGCTAATAATCCAAGACGATCAAAAAGGCGAGCAGAAACTGACAATATGATTCTTTTAGGGGCTCGCAGATCATTAAAATTGTCATCTAAAACAAGCGAAACAAATCCTCTTTCGGCAATCAATGGATTCCTAAAATTTTAGTGGAATTTTTGTCATTGAAACTTAATAACTTTTTAGTGCAATCACTGTCGAAAAAATTAGGATGGTTCGAAAACCATTTCGACAAGGTTAATCCGGTCGAGTTTATTATTTTAATTACCTCACTTCTCAAAAGATCTAGAGACTCAAAATTTTCGGACCCTGTTAAATCATCAACACAAAAGTCTCTTTTGATGGCCAATGAACCGAGTGGGTATTTCATTGTATTGACATCACCGAGCATTCGCAAACACCGTGTTGCGAAAATGCAAAAGTCGCAGTGCCGTATGTTACGGTGTTAAGACGAAAAATTTGTATTTGCTCTTAAGGATGCTCTCTCCACACAATAAGTTGACAATTTCTGTCTTCTTCATGCGTAATTATTTGACGGTACATTTTAGTAATGTCCGCTATTACATACTGCATACTTATGTAAGCGAAAACGAAGAAGAGTTGAATATAATTTTTCTTTAATGGTTGGACCTACTATCAAAAGTTCATTCAAAGCTATTTGAGTTGAAGATCGACTAGAAGCATCAAATACAACACGTTATTTGGTTGTTGTGCTCTCGGGCCTTAAAACTCATTGATGCGGAATGAAGTAGTGTGGCTCACTCGGGATCTTATTGTTCGTTGGGCTCATGTGACCCAATGCTCTATATTCATTCATAAAGTCCAGATACATGTTGCGATGTTCGGGATCTTTCAATGTCCTTCTCTCCAGGGTCTGAAACCGCCGAACTGCGTCATAGGAGCCGTCCTGAAGGCAATACTTGAGTTGTATTTACGAAAAAATTTTCACACTCTTGTTGTTCTTGTGTGAATTTAATGTCATTTGAATCTGAAGGTAATTCTTCTAGAGGCCAAAATTTTTGAACTACTGAATCAATTGACGTAAAGTCTTCTTCAGCTTGGCATAGTGTTCTATTTAATCCGGGAGAAGAACTTATATTACTGGCGTATTTGCCAGATACAATCCATCCTAAAAGAGTTTCCTGAAGAGTTGGTTGGTTAGGATCATTTGGCCAACAGCTAAAAGATCGAAAAATGTTTAAGAACCCAATATGATATCCACTTTTTTAGATTTGTGGAATTCTGGATCCGCCAATTCAATATTGTGCGGAATTTTCCAACCACTAACATTGATGTTATGGTCTGGATGATTTGCCGAAATGCATCGCATTACCCAGTATTCCGTCGAAAATTCATAATTATTTCACCACGACTTGACGCTTAGTTTTGACGCCACTTTTGTATTGGAATTGCTAATTCCTATTACGCTCAATGTTTTGGACTGACGTTGAATCCGCAACTTCTGTGTCAAGTCCTTTGTCATAAAAATGACCTAGGAGCCTGAGTCCAGCAAAGCGCTCGGAGGCAGGTAATCTCCACATCTGGTCCTCACTAAAATTACTGCTGTTGCCAACATTACCCGATCCGGCATACTTGCTGCATGCATGGCATGTGTGGTGGATGGTTGCGAATGAGGTACAGCGGGAAAAGACACTGTATACTGGTGCAACAGCGAGTGATGCATTTGGAAATGGTATGCCCCTTACGCTAGCCATTTATGCATAAAGGTGCCGATTTGACAAACTCGAACTTCTGGTATGGGCTTCATCCTTGAGTGTGATGCTCCTTCCGCTGATAGCTGCTGGTATCTCCTATTTAGGGTGACTTCACAGTCCTTCCACAGTGGCAGTTTGTCATAGTCCAGCGCTTCTTTCCATTTGGATCGGGTGGCAGGGTTAACCTTTGTCATTACAAAGTGTATGATTATTGCGTTCGTTATTCATCGCCCAGCGATAGCAATGAATCTTATACCGCTGACACTTCGTCAATCATTGAATGCAATGAAGGCACAGAAGGCTTTGGGATTGTTGGTAGCTCAAAAAGTTTAGCTATTGTATTAAAAAATATCAAAAATTTACTATCATAAACTTTTTTGAGACAACGCCAACGCTTTCGGATAATTTTCATACGACATCTGAAACGCCTTAACTGTTCGCAGAGCCTCCCCAGATAGACAATTTCTCAAATGTTAATTTTTTCTAAATCTGGAATATTTGGATCGTTATGAACCAAGCTCTCGAACAAAGTCATAAAATTTTTCACTTCGGAATATTCTCCCTTGAATTTGGGCAAATTCATTTTAGAGAGCCTTGAGCTGTGAGAAGCTACAAAAGATGTCTCGGTAAGTGAAGTTTTATTTTTCGCTAAAATTGACCTAATTATTGACTTTGTTTCAACGAATATGTCATCTAACTCCCCTCAGGCCTCTGTCGTCTTCATCAATTCCTTCAATCTTTGATAGACATTTCATTAATTTTTCACTATGTGAATTTAATATATCAACAATATATATATTTTTACAAATGATGTCGATAAGGTAACACTGATTATTTGGCAGTTTGTAATTCATTTGTTATTCTAAAATAATAAAAAATTCAACAATAATTGAAATGTATATTAAAAGCAATTTTTGCACTATAGTATATAAAATAAATGTGTGCAAACGAATAAGTGATGTGTTAGTGTATATAAATTGAAAAATATAAGTGCAAAATTAATTTTATAAATCGAAAATATGTATATAAAATATTGCAAATTTTAAACTTTAAACGCGAATAACTCGGAAACTATAAGCTTCCTGCGGCTATATCCATATACATATATATCCTTGATCGGGATAATCTCCTCTATCCGACCATATCCTTTTTATCCTTGATATCCTGGGACGGTATACTAAATTCTTCCCTATTAAGGTAAGTATACAATAATAATATTATTCAATATTTTATAATTTTTATAATTCAATTTTCTTAATTTTAGTTTTAGGTTTAAATATATACATATGTATATTGTCGCTTGACGCAACATAGGTTGAAATACCCAGGGAAATTTGTTTTTTCCTCATCACTACATGCCCAATTACCATTCAACTGTCTTAGAGGCATGTTGGAATCTACTGATGGCTTGAAAGAGTTTTTTTTGGGCTTTCCAAAGGAAGTTTTGCTTGGTAGAATTTGGACACAGTTTCTTTATATAATGTTCAGTGTTGCGTTTTCTCATTTACAAGTTTTTCTATTTTATTATTAGTGATCTTTCTAGAACCAACTCGTTTATTGTTTCTTTTTGGTGTTGCCAATAAAGCTGCTTTAATTATTACATCATAAATTCTTCTTATACTTTCATCAATGTCTCTTCCTGTATTTGTTTCGCAATAGATATTATTGTGTCGACTGATGTATTTTCTATACTTCAACTAGTTAGTTTTATGTGATGTTAGAGAAACTTTTGGCTCAAATACTTATCATGGGCTGTTCGTATAACTTTATTAGTACAGCAGAATGATCAGATGATAAGTCTGTACATGTATCAGCTGTCATAAGCGATCTATCTATATATTTTTTTTATCACTGCGCCAATATGTCGTATCTTTGACCTAGTGTTCCAAAAAAGGCTTTAAATTCGCGACCTGTAATTTTAAAACGAGGTGGACAGGATATAGCCGTAAGGTTTAAGTCACAACCCCGATTTTTTGGTGATGTTGTTGTAGATTATAACTGCGGTGTAGCATGAGATTCTAGAGCATAGTGGTTCAAACAATTTCTAATCAACACTGCCGAGCCACCATGCGCTTTTCCATCCGGATGATTTGTAACATAGAGTCTAAATTCCGGTATATTGATATTAATTTTTTTAAGACGAGTTTCTGATAGTTACAGATAGAAATACAATAATCTCTAATTTATGTTGGTTAACACCATTAGCATCCCATATACAGATATTTAGTACGCTCATTTCTTACTTAATAAGTTTTGCAGCATTTGATTTTGTGATTTTATTACATCCTGGATCAACTGTGACAACTTCGATTTCAAATCTTATGCAGGACAACGCTTGTAGTTAGCAATGTGATTTCCTCCAAAATTGCTGCTATTAGTACATTGTACCGGACCGTTCCTTTTACATGGTTCTTCAACAGTTAGAGCTCTTCAATTGATACGAATTTAACTATTTCCAAAAAACCTTTTTCAGTGTAGAACTGAATTTTTGTTTCATCTATATTGCCTTTTTTTCAACGGCACTATATGAAAATTGTTAGTACCTACAACTTTACTTAATTTAGCAACAAGAGCATTACTGCTACGTTCGCGCAAATAATGGGTTGTCAAAAAAGTCTTGCGGTATTTTTATTGAATTTCTTTTTTTTTTAATTGAAATTGAAATGAATTTTTGGTGACTCATGCCCAGATCTTGACCGATGCTGCGGCTGCTACTATGCCGGTCTCTTTCGACCAAATCAGCGATTTTATCGCAATTTTCGATGACAGGCCTTCCGGAGCGTGGCGCATCTTCGACCACCTATACACCAGAACGAAAACGTTGAAACCATCGTTGTGCGGTGGAAATGGAAACTGTATCGGGTCCATAAACTGCACAACTTTTATTGGCGACTTGAGATGCATTTTTGTATTTATCGTAGTTAGAGTACTACTACTAATATGCCGTATTTTCTCTTTATTTTGCTCCATGTTTGCGGCGGTATAATTCACGAACGACTTAAAAGAAACGACAATCAATCAAACACGTGTTAGCGCGTGAAATGAGCTTTCCAAAAAGGTATAGCATGACCCGATGTGACGAATAAAACCACAAGACTTTTTTGACAACCTAAATTGGATGCGGTTTGGCATTAACGACTATGGCGGTACCTTTGCATCGTCGTCTGAACCATTGCTTAGTAAGGCAAATCTGTTACCATTTAAAACTTGCAGTTTATTCTTATTTGGTGTGCCGCTTTGAAATTTTTTAGGATTGATCGCTGACTTTGAAAGACTTAGTTTCCTTTTTATTGTTTGTACAGCATGGCCTTTTTTATTGATACATTCTCACCTTGCGTTTTGTTATTCTTCGCTGCCTGCGTGCTTGCTGGTACCTGTTTAGTTGTTGGTGTGGTCACGTTTGTGCTAGCCGGTGCTGACTGCCTCTTTCTGCTGCTTTTGTTTTTTGTAAGCTCTGCTTACGGTGCTGCTCAGTTGGTCGCTGCGATGACTCCTCCTTCTCACCGTTGCCTTGTTTGTTGGTAGGAGCTGAATTCGCAGGCTCGACAAAGCTAAAGTAGGCATTCAGAGAATGCCAGCGGCCTTGTTGGGGGGGCTGCGCTGCGCTTATGTTTTTTTTTTGTCTTGTTTCGCACTCATGTATTTCTTATTTTATAGGGTTTTTTGTTTGTAAACAGTTTAATTTTTTGTGATTATTTATGGTTTGATTATCACTTTCGGCGTTTTTGCCTTACGCTTGCACTTATTCCATTTTTAGATATTTGTTTATTTTTTTATTTTTTTGAAGAAAGTTTTCACTTAGCACATCAAAACACGTCCGTGTACATTGAAAGCTCAACCAAGAATCATATACTTACTTAAATTGTTATTTAAAATATATTGTAAGAACGACTTGGAGCTACCCCATAAGGTGTCCCTTGCGTTGGCTCACAACCTATTAGGACATCTTCCCATTTGTTATCTTTGATTAGTTATGAGTGATGCCGGTGGTATGTTCAAGTTATGAACTATGAAGTTTGAGACTAAGATGACAGGATTTTTTGCTCCACCTTTACCACCGTGATATCTGCTGTGCTATAATTTGAACAAAGGAATGCATTTATACTTTTATTGATGAATGCTCTTTGTTTACCTTCGGTACGTGTATAAAAAATATTGTAGTTACTGCTGTTTAGCTTTTTAATGGTGTCTTCATTATCCCAGGGTTATCAGATTCACTGTAGCACACTTTGAGTACTGCAGGTTTTCCTGTACACATCTTTAGCAGCTGGCTGGCGACATCGACCTCTACCGTGTCGTCTTCGTCAGCCGCTTCGTCGCCTTGGAAAGTTTTCACACTTGCGAAACTTGAAGCTTTTTTATTATTATTTTATTGTCAGCCTTCGTAAGAGCTTCTATGGACTCATCGCAAATGGCCACTAGAATTGGGCTGCTTGCTTTATTCGGTTTCTCCTCATTTTTTATCTGCCACTCATCTATGCCTGGTATGGCTTTGTTTTGCAGGTTGATGCACCTAAGGAGTTTTTCGCATGGCTCCTCTAGAGGGACAGACACCGGTAGTACTCTTAATCGTCTCCTGGCTGGACGCGAGTAGATCGTCCTCATCGGTTTTGTAATTGGAATCCAAAATGTCATAGCTGTTCTCGTAGTCATAGCAGTTGTCGTCAAGTTTGTTTTTGTTTCTTTGTTCATGTTTGGTTCCACGAGTAGGCAAAAAAGGGTTGGTCACTCGTCCGCAGAGCCGGTATGAGTAGAGAAGGCATTGAATACTTCCGACCTCGTCCGGCCATCGGAGGATACCGTTAGCGATCAGCTATTAGTTACCGCCCGCTGACCATTCAGCCATCGGTACGGGTACCTCAACACCTTGGCTTAGGGTGATGGTGGTGCGGGTATCCTCATACTTCCACAATAAGAGATGGGCGTAAAACCGAGGGTTTATTCATCCATTTGGGATGCACACCTTACTATTACTTAAGTCCCTTCGCCACGTCAAGGCGATCAACTTAAGGAAGTTCAGTCCTGGAGGGAGCGTAGTTTTTTCAATGTCCTGCAGCAACGTTGTGTGACTGACTGTGTTAAAGTCTTTTGAAATGTCCTACGCTACGATTAAGGGAATTTATGACCCACTTTTTAGTGGTTCCCGTAAATGTTGTGGTGTACTGTTCACTTTTCAGAAGCCATGAAGAAGGTCGAGAGTAACAAGGCCTCAAGTGTCTTCGCTACTGGGGAGACTAGAGTTATCGGACGATAAGACTCCCTTTTGTTGGCGGGTTTCCCAGGTTCCAGTAGTGCGACCACTCTTCCGACTTTTCACACATTGGGTATTTGAAAAAAGGTCTGAAATAGGGTAAGGTAAGTTACTCACGTCGAGCGTAGATGTTTTAGCATAAGCATGTTGATTCTCTCACGGCCAATGGATTTGGATGATTTTGCCTTGTTAATGACATTCTGAACATCCCCATCAGTGAAAGTAAGTGATGTACAATTTTTAGCATTTTGCACAGGCGTCAATGTGTTACCCTCGTTTGGGTTTGTCTACCGAAGGGTGCAGTGGAATTTTCCAGCTAAAATAGCTAGCGCATTTCTTCGGGTTCGGAGAACCATTGAACTGAGCTTCAATTTGGTCATCATGTCCCTTTGGGTAAGACAAAGCCTTGACAGTAGACCAAAGCTTACTAATATCGGTGCAGAGGTTGCAGGACTTCAATTGCTCTATCCATTTCGTCCTTTTGTGTTGATTTATCAATTGACGAATATCCAAAATAAGATCCTTTATTCGGTGATCACCGGGATCGGCATAACGTAAAGTGTCGCGCTAGTTACGGAAGATAACACGAACTGAAATATATCAACAAATCCTTATCAGCTGTAAACATAAAAACATGTATCATGACATATACACATAATAATGTATTGTAATTATCAGCAACAAATAGCAACTTATCTAAATGTATTTATCAGCTTAAAATAAGAACACAATAGAACAACATAAAGGTTCTGTCGATGGTACAAAGAGTTGTAAGCAAACCTAATGCCCTTTAGTCTTAGTATTGCCATAAAACGTGTTAGTGGAGATATTAAAATCAACAAACAGATAAAAAAAATAAACACAATATTTTTGATATTTAACTGAAGGCTCAACCGAGATCGCAAATCAACTTGCTTTCCAGCCAGTCTTTGAAATATAATTCTTAAAAAGCAAAATCTTCGGTCTTCAAGAAAGACAAAGCAGGTTCCTGAAAAATTTGAACAAAGACAGAATTATGAGGAACCACTAAAAAAGAGCAAAAATCCACGCCAGTACCAGAAAATCAGAAGCAGTTACGATGACATCAGATATGGCACAACTACGCGCACCCATCGACATACTAACTCAAACTTTGCAGCAGCAAAGCATTGAGATGCAGGATGTATGGATGGTGTAAAAGGATTCACCAACCCCCTAGATATTACAATGCACTTGGTATAGTATGCGCAAAAATAACAGGAGTAGCAGCAGATATTCTTACAAACCACAACACGAAGATGAATTTTTATTCCATTATAAATAGATTGGATTACACGTTTGCGGACCAAAGACCACTATACGCTCTTTTACTGGAAATGAAAAAGATCATAAAAGGAAGGAAAACCTTAGTCGAACTCCACAGAGAAGTGAGCAAAGCGCTTAATTTGGCACTATCAAATATTGAGAAAAACAGTGGTTCTATGAAAGACTATTCGGAAGGAAGCAGCAAGGGCTTTCTTCCTAGGGTTAAATAGCAAATATACAAGTGTTACATTGTATAGTCATAACCCTTAAGATTTGGAAACAGCTTACGCAGTAGCTAGTACTATTTACCACGACAATGTGAATCGCCATTTCGTGGTACATTTAAAGATTCCAGAAAATTTATGATATAATCCTTGCTTCAACATAGGTAGGACAAACAACATCAAACGTCAAGATACCGAGGAGTTATTAGCCTAGCAATTATAATCAACTGCAACAACAAATTGCACCAAAAGCATTGGAAGTGGACAAATTGCCGCAGTACCAGAGACCAACACATTATTTAAACCAACAAAGGAATCCGCCTCACCAACCAAATCTATTTAAAAGGGATAGGAACGTCTCGTCGCAAAACTTCAATCAACCAAAAATGCAGCGCATCAATCAAACCGCTCAAGCAGACTACGATAGACATTTTGAGACACGGAGTACTTTTTTACGTGAGTAAACGGGTTGCCTTGTATCGAAACAAAATGTGGATTAACCGGCACACCCGTTACAATTTAAGTGGACACAGGATCAACTAATAATTATATGAGAAACAAATGTGAAATCGGTAAGTCAATACAAATTATTCTTTTTAAAACATAAACTTTAAATGGTATTGCGGTCATTAATTCAGAAAAAGTGATTGGGACATATGGATATGGTTTAGTATATTACGAAATAAATAAGCTAAATGAATTCGATATGATATTAAGAGAACAGGGACTTAGCACTTTTAAAGTAGAAGTGAATTTATTTGATTATAGTTTAAAGTACCAGAAGGAAGTGGTCCATAACGTAGAGCAAAAAATTAATTTTACTATCAATAACCCTCAATACGAAGAAGACATTAGAAAACGAATGCTAAAAAACGTTCATATCAGTGAAACTCTTCCTTTCACTACAACTATTCAGGCGACAATTAGGACTCCGCCAAAGGATCCAATATGGACAAAACAATATCCATATCCCACTGCGGATAACGACTTTGTGAATAAAGAAATAAGCGAGTTATTAAAAAATCGAATTATTAAATTACTTGGTTAACTCATATAATTCAGCCATATGGACTGTTCCAAAAAAAGGCACTGATGAACAAGGTAAACCAAAAAAAAAGAATGGTAGTTGATTTCCAAAAAACGAATGCTCAGACAATCACAGATAGATATCCAATACCTGATGTAAATATGACTATCCAAAATTTAGGAAAAGCAAAAGTACGAGTATTTTAAACTATAAATCAAGAATCACGATTCCATCAAATTTTAATAATTAATGCGATAATACAATGGAGCAAAGTATGAGTTTGTTAGGATGCCGTTTGGGTTGAAAAACGCACTCTCAATCTTTCACTGATGCGTACACGATATGTTACGAGAATATATTGGTAAGTTTGCATATGTACTTATATATAGACGATGTATTAATATTCTCTGGCTCTTTGAAAAACATACTGAACACGTTTCAACTATAATACTAACTACATAAAGCCCATATGAAAATTTCAAAAGAAAGGTCATATTTTTTTCAAGACTCAGTCAAGTATCTTGGCCACATCACTAAGCATAATAGGATTACTGTGGAACCAAACAAGATTGAAACAATAAAAAATTCCAGTTCCAAAAACTCTTGAAGGACTAAGGTAATTTTTAGGATTAGCTAGTTATTATAGAAAATTTACTAGAAATTTTGTATCTATTACTAAACCCTTTATTTAAGAGGAGATCAAGGAATGATAAGAAAAAAATTAGAGCGCCGTAGTAGACATAAAATTAGACGAGATGAACTGCTAAAAATAAAAATAGCACTTCGGGAACAAACAGAACTCTTTCAACCAGATTTCTCGAAACCATTTTACTTAACTACTGATGCAAGTAATTTGGCTATTGGGGCAGGCTGATCTCAAAATAAACAACCAATTGCCTTAATTTCAAGAACATTAAATGATACTGGACAGAATTATAGCCATAGTTTGGTCACTTCAAAAGTTACGAAACTATCTTTATGGGGTAGCAAATTTAACTATTTACACAGACCATCAGTCCCTCATATATTTATTATACGATATATATAATGTATAATTCGAATACGAAATTAAAAAGGTGGTAAAATTTAATTGAAGAATATGTAGCAAAATAACAATAAATGGGAGAAACAATAAAATGTGAACTTTATTTACAACATAGGCATGAAAGACATCCAAATAAACAACCTATAGGAAAAACTCCAATTCCAACAAAAGTAGGGGAATACATAAAAATAGATATATTTCACATGAACAGTAATATATACATCAGCTCCATTGATAAGTACTCAAAATATTGTTACATACGAAAACTGGAAAACAAACTAAATTGTCATGAGTACATAAAGAAAATATTATCTAGAGTTTACCCCAACGACCAAGCATTTTATATCCGATAACGAAAAAACAAACCGGAAGACGTATCCTTCAATTGGGAAAAGTATCCGGAAATAGAAGATATTTTACTCAAAAATCAAGGAAGAGTATTAAATTATCACAATAAAGATAGAAAGACAATTTAGTCAGGCGATATAATTTATTTCCAAACTGACAGACGGAATAAAAGTGCCAAAAAATATTACAAACATACTGTAAAAGAAGATCGCGGTGTTACCATTCTAACTGAGACAGGAAAAATTATCCATAAGGACAACATTCGAAGACAGGCTACAGCATATACGGCGGTATTATAATATTATTTACAATTTTCTCCTCTTTTGCAGATTTAATGACTGAGCTCAGTAATAGAAAATTTGTTTTTACTGAGACAGACATAGTGTATTTATTTGAAGACACACAATTTTTGTACCATGTAGCCCATTTAACGATTATACTTAATCCGAATGAAGAAAAGGCTATTTTTGTCAGTAAAAGAGAGGCTTTAAAATTACAAATAATACTCACAATGTATAGCGCACGATAGAAAGAATTTGTAACTGGAGAAGTTTACAAAGAGTTAGAGGAAATTACAAATACAATTAATTAGAAATGGAAATTTTTACTACGGAACTTTAAACTTGAACAATATTCACGAATTGATTTGAAATTATACTTTTGATGTTCCTGTCATAAATACATTAGAATATTCGGATATCCACGTTTGTTTGTACAGGAAAGCGATAATCACAATATATAAATAACCCATCATTAATAATAGATGTAAATTATACAATTTAAATCCGTTAGCCTACAAACGTGGAAAATTACAAATTGAAAGAAAAATAGGACAATGTGAAAAGAAATTTATAAGAGTATTCTTCTTTTTTACTGGTGTAGACACCGTTTAGGCGATTATAGCCGAATTAATAACAACACGCAAGTCGTTTCATTTTTCCCTTCGTGGCGCCAATTGGATATTCCAAGTGAGGCCAGGTCCTTCCAATGGATTGGAGGTCTTCCTCTTCCTCTGCTTTCCCCGGCGAGTACTGCGTCGAATACTCTCAGAGCTGGAGTGTTTTCGTCCATGCGGACAACATGGCCTAGCAAGCGTAGCCGCCGTCTTTTAATTCGCTGAACTATGTCAATGTCGTCGTATATCTCGCACAGCTCATCGTTCCATCGAATGCGATATTCGCCGTGGCCAATGCGCAAAGGACCGCAAGTCTTTCGTAGAAAGACTCGAAAACTCTTAAGGTCGACTCATCGGTTGTTGTCGTCGTCCAAGCCTCTGAACCATATAATAGGACAAGAATTATGAGTGATTTATAGAGTTTGGTTTTTGTTCCTCGAGTGAGGACTTTGCTTCTCTTATCTACACCTTCAAGGTTATGACTGTCAACAGTGACGTGAGTGCCAAGTCGCGAGTGCGACGTTATTCCGTCTTAACTTCGTTCACTGCCAGAACCATTTGTTTTGCTTCCATGTTCAGTTTGAAAACAGAACTAACGGCGCGGGTGTTGAGGCCGACGATGTTAATATCATCGACATACGCCAGCAGCTGTACACTCTTATAAAAGATTGTACCTGCTCGATTAAGTTCCACAGCTCTAATAATTTTCTCCAGTAGCAGATTGAAAAAGTCGCACGATAGGGAGTCGCCTTGTCTGAAACCTCGTTTGGTATCGAACGGCTCGGAGAGGTCCTTCCCGATTCTGACGGAGCTTTTCGTGTAGCTCAACGTCAGCTTGCACAGCCGTATTAGTTTTGCGGGGATACATAATTCAGACATCGCGGCATAAAGGCAGCTCTTTTTCGTGCTGTCGAAAGCAGCTTTGAAATCGACGAAGAGGTGGTGTGTGTCGATTCTTCTTTCACGGGTCTTTTCAAAGATTTGGTGCATGGTGAATATCTGGTCGGCTGTTGATTTGTCAGGTCTAAAGCAACACTGATAAGGTCCAATCAGTTTGTTGACGGTGGGCTTTAATCTTTCACACAGTACGCTCGATAGAACCTTATATGTGATGCTGAGGAGGCTAATCCCACGGTAGTTGGCGCAGATTGTGGGGTCTCCCTTTTTATGGATTGGGTATAGCACACTTAAATTCCAATCGTTGGGCATACTTTCGTCCGACCATATTTTGCAAAGAAGCTGTTGCATGCACCTTATCAGCTCTTCGCCGCCGTGTTTGAATTGCTCGGCCGGCAATCCATCGACCCCTGCCGCTTTGTTGTTTTTCAGGCGGGCAATTGCTATTCGAACTTCTTCATGGTCGGGCAATGGAACGTTCTTTTGCACTTTCCGAAAACCAATGGTTTCGGTTGCAGCTGTACGTAAGGAGTTTGAAATGCCGTGCCACAGTTCCCTTATACCGAGTTGTTGACGAGTGCTCTCAGAGAGCAGGAGTGCAAGCCGAGTAGAAAACCGTTCGGCTGTCTGTTGTGATTGCAGCTTCTCGACGTCGAACCATCCTTGTGTTTGTTGGCGTGCGTTTTTTGCTGCACAGAGGCGGGTGCGAATTTTGGCTGCAACAATATAGTGGTCCGAGTCGATGTTAGGACCTCGGAGCGCACGCACATCTAAAACACTGGAGACGTGTCTTCCGTCTATCACAACATGATCGATCTGGTTGGTGGTTTTTCGATCCGGAGACAGCCAGGTAGCTTGATGTATCTTCTTATGCTGGAGTTGGTATATACACAAAAAAAACGGAAATAAAATCAAAATATCGTATTAAAAATTTATTTGTCTTATACTATTGAAAACATGTTTTCGTGGAAAAACCTGATTTTCGCACGAAAATTTGTGTTTTCATCCATGTAAAATCATTACCGGTGCGTCAGAATAGTTGAGGAGTATTTGGTTAATATATGAACATAGTTTAATGAGCCGTTCAAGCATGTAGTAGGTCGAATTCCAACGTGTTTTCACGTCCAAAATTGGCTTTAGCATTTTGCCTTCAGCTACTCCGGCAGCAGCTTGCATATTTCGAAGATCATCATTAGCGTTAACACTTCTTTTTAGCCACTTAACTATTTCTTTGCATTTTACAACAGCTGCATTTACTTCAGGATTGTTCAGTGAGTTTTCACATACCAAATTGAGGGTGTGTGCAAAACAAGGAATAGTGCGTTTTTTGCCAAATGAATGATGTACTGCTTTTACGATGTTTGCACCATTGTCGGTCACTACAGCCATTACTTGTTTTTCGTGAATAGAAAAGTCTTTCAAAGCAGCAATGAGAACTTCGGAAATATGTGATGCAGTATGTGCTTCCGTTAATTTATAAACGCCAATTGTTCCATTAAATTGCTTCGTCCCATTTACACCATGAATGGTCACACCAAGCATGCTATTCATTTCTACATCAGTCCAGATATCTGTCGTTAAACTCAAATATGAAAAAGTTTTTAGCATCGCTACACATTTTTCTTTTTCTTCATCGTACGTTTTATCAGTGTGAGCCTTGACGGTATTTCTTGTTGGGACTTTGTAAAGAGGAAAATGTTGCTTCATGAAACTTAAGAAGCCTTTACCTTTTAAAAAATAAATGAACAAAAAGCGTCATTAATTATAAATTTGTTTCGTAATGTATTTTAATACACCTTCAACAAAGTCAAAAGGTAGATTATCCTTGATAACCATTTCCACTATTCCATGCTGTAGCTTTTGGTTCTTTGAGCTATGAAGCGAAAAGCCTTCAATATTTAGAAATGAGGGGTTGGGGATTTTTACTGCTACGGCTGGGTAGCTCTCTTATGCTTCTCTCATTCGGTTTCTTGCTGTTGAAGCTTGGCCCCTCACTCAAAGGGCTTTCATCAATTGGTTTGCTGCTGCAACTCGGCATTTCAATCATGGTGTCATCATCACTTAGGGAAACATTGTCTTTACTCCTAGATTGCAGAGTCTAATTTGTACATATCTGTGGCAACTAATCATAACAGCTAATGTCTAAAAAGTGAGTTTTGAGATAATAAAGGTTTTGTGTCAAATAAATTTTGTTTGGTTTTCATATAAAATTTTTAGCCACAGATAAAGATACACATTTATTTAGAACAAAACTGTTAATAATTGAAAAAAAAACTGTTTTATTATTAAATATTCGATGTTTTGTACTTAAGATATTATGAATAAATTCATTGGCAGAAAAATATAAACCTTACTTAAATTAAGCTTCTATATCGAAACGAAAAATTATTGGTACTGACAGTAAGTCCAAATAATTTAGGTTGAATTAAAAAAAAGCGGTAGACATGAGATAAGATGATTTTTTAAACTTTATTAGAAATATAAGAATCAAACAAAAAAATAATCCGTAAAAAAGCAGTGTTTTTATAAAATAATAAGTTAAATTAAAATTAATCCACATTTCGATATACATAATTATTATTAATTATTAATAATTTTATTACCATATATAAGAAATTACTCATCATTTTAAGTTAGATCAGGGTGAAAATTTCATCAACTAACGGTAGCATATCTAATAAATCTTTTTTTTGTTTTCGTCAATTAGTATTGGGGACTCATAACATAGTTTTAAATCTTTAATATTCACCCTATTGGTGCCCCGCTTTACTATATTTATAAAATGGAATGGTTCTTCTTCATTGAGCGATTTTTTAAAATAAACTTTCCCAAAGTCTTTTGTAAATCTAAATCACTTGATCTCATTCCAATTATATTTTTTGCCGACATCGTCAATTTTCCGCCAAGTAAATAATTGTTTAGCAGCGTTTCCAAAATCATAAATATTGCTTTGCTGCATTTCGGTAACTAAAAACGGGTTTTTCCATCCAACGGATCCAACAAATTGAAACCAATCACGAGGATGGTGTATTTTTATTAATGTTTTCTCGATTTCTTTTTTTCGATTAGTGCATGGTCGCTATCACACTTCATGTGAGTGTGACCAGGCACTAAGAATTTGTGATCTATAGTAGTTATATTGCTGTCCATTTGCGCAAAAATTTCAAACATTGTTACAACGTAACTATTATTATTTTGACCTGGACAGCAATCACTATAAAAAACTACGTGTTTTGTATTAGATACCATATTTTGAAGATGTTTAAAAACACAGGAAGCAATCTCATTTCCTTCTCTTTTTGCTATAGCTTCATGCCACATATAACATATTGCTTGATTGGTCTCAAGATCATGAACAGTTAAATTGAATGTCCATAATGGTCGTTTGTAAAAAGACAAAGAGGTCCTCAACATTGGTGTTGGCAGGCATTGCTGAAGATCAAAACAAAACAACTTAAGTGAAGCATCATTCATAGCTTTTGCCTTATCAACTTTCTTCGCATCATATGCTTGTTGTGCTTCACTAAGATGATGTGCTTGTTCTGCTTTTAAGAGCATCAACCTCTTCAGGTGTAGCAACTGTTACCTTATGTTCAAGTAAGTCGCATTTGTGGCAAGTATCAAGCTTGGGTTTTTTAAATTTCAATCCCATTTGATTAAACAGCCTCGAAAATGTTGTTAAGGCAACAGAATGTATTAACGCCACAGAATGTATAGTGCGACTCGTATGATGGAAAACTGTTAATTAATTCAATAATTTCGTTTTTCTTATTTGATGATAATTTTCTGGCATTTTTGTGTTTCCCACCCATATCTGTAAATCTAGTTCCCTCAATTTTTGCTTTAACAACTGATTTTATGAACTGTTCTGACTCGCACAAAGTAAATCTAAAGCATTTTTGGCATACTGATATTTTTTCAGTATTCACTTCTAAAAAATAGTTGTAAGTAAGTAATATGACCCGTGTGTCCAATAAGCCTTATGTATTTCTTTTTGCTGGTTATAAGATATTTTAGAAGCGCAGTTTTTCCTGCAAGCTTCCAATTTACGCAATACCCGCGCGGAAATTAATTTGCCGGACTTTGAAATGTAAGATTTTCCCTCCTTTCTCAGCTGCTTTGCAATTTTCCTTGACGATACTGCATTATTCGCAACGCTTGATGTGTTTTCCTAAATTTAAATTTTTAATACATAATTTCAAGCAATAAATGTGTAAGATCACAAAACTATTTACAATATCATGGTTAATATCACTTAAATTGAATTCTGATCAACATCATCTTCAGCTACGGTGTTATCAGCAACTACTTCATTTTCACAAGAATTAGCAACTGCTGCATTTGCCGTGTTAGTAGTATTGAGCTCGTTATTCGTATTATTGTTAGTACATAAAGTATCAATAAATACAACTTGTATTTCAGTATTATTATCAGCACATGTATTATCACTTAATAAAGCATTCAATAACTCTGAAGAAACACTTTCGTTAAAAATATTATTATCCATTTTTCCACGACACTACTCGCGCCAGCTCCGTCTACAAACTGAACACAACAACTTATGTTTGCAAAAAAATTCCGTAAGCACACATTAAAAACAACCTACATGCAGTTAAAGTACTGTTATATTTCAACGGCTCTTTAACATAATAGCCTTAGTAGAGTTAATATGTTTTGCAAAAATGAAGATTTCAAATATCGTAAAAATTAAATTTTGTTATAAGAACGTATGTTCACTTAAGTAGACAAAATTAAAGGAGGTCGTTGTAATATAAGAGCTTAGTTAAATATAAGTTGTTTTTTTATGAGCTATAATTTGAATCGGCTGTTAGTTATTCAACTTAAGTGTGTATAAGTTTTAATGCACAAACATTTTAACATTGATTAACCTACCTTTAAAAAACTTAAGTGGAATTAAGATGTTGTGGGTAATGTATTATTTTCCAAAAAAAACTTAAGTTAGAATGTTAATGCGTATAATTTTTTTTTTGTTTCAATATATTTTTTATTTATTGAATCTGCTTTTTGATTTGAAAGCCTAACAATAAGTAATAAAATCCTAAACCTATTTAAAAAACTAGACACGTGGTTGAGCTGTTTTGGTGATACATTGCTCCTCAGTACGCGGGCATATCTCTTCTTTTAAGGCGTGTTTGATCGCAGGAATGTACCAAAGCATTATCCAAAGGGTTTGGGTGATCACGTAGTTTAGATGTATATTTAATTCTGCTGTCTTCAACTTCTTTCCTTACCATAGAAATACCAAGGTCTTTATGGATATTTTCATTTCGCACGTACCATGGTGAACACGTGATTGATTTAAGCATTTTTGATTGGAACCTTCGTATTATGTCTATATTAGTTGCACAGGTCGTACCCCACAGTTGAATGCCATACATCCAAATCGGCTTTATGACCGCATTATATAAAAGCACTTTGTTATCTAGGCTAAGTTTGTAGTTTTTATTTAATAGCCAATTTAAATTTGCAGCTCTTATCTTCATGCAAGTTATTTTACAAATATATGTTTTTTCCACGTAAGTCTTCTATCTAGGTGAATACCAAGATAAGTTACTTCATTCGCTTGGGGTACTAAAATATTGTTAATTTTTACTGCCGGACACATTTTTGGTCTAAGCGAAAATGTAACATGCTTACACTTTTGTTCATTTACCTTTATACGCCAGTTGGCTAGCAATTCTTCGACAAACCTTAAGTGCTCGGCTAATATTCTTGATGCTATTATGTGGCATTTGTTAAGGCTCACTATAGCTGTGTCGTCCGCAAAAGTACAAGTTAATACATTGTTAGCTGTTGGAAGATCTGCTGTATATATGATGTATAGTATTGGGCCTAGAACACTGCCCTGGGGTACACCAGCCCTTATCTGTCTTTCATCAGATATGAAATTTCCCACTTTTACCATAAATTTTCTATTTTTTAAAGACGATTCCAATGTTTTATATAATTCTGAAGGTAGAGTATTTTTAATCTTGTATAAAAGGCCCTCATGCCATACCTTATCAAACGCCTGAGCCACGTCTAGAAATATAGCTGAACAGTACTCTCTGTGCTTAAATGCTTTTCTTATTTCGTTAGTAATTCTATTTACTTGCTCAATCGTGCTATGTTTTTCACGAAACCCAAATTGGTGCGTTGGTATTATATTATTTTCGTGGAGGAAAGGAGTCATCTTTGATAGTAACAATTTTTCAAATATCTTAGAAAGAAAGATTGGTTTGTATGAAGACGGCTGTGTTAAGTCTTTCCCAGGTTTGTCTATCAAGATGATCTGCGACTTTTTCCATGAATTTGGATAGTGTCCAAGATTAAGAATTGCATTGAAGAGCAAAGAGAGCACCCTTACAGCAATATTTGGTAACTCAATTAGCATTTTTGGGGTAATATTATCATGTCCTGGTGATTTTTTGGGGTTAAGTTCTTTTATTATTCTAGTAACTTCAGAAGCAACTCAAAGTCGTTCTTTGGACAATTGGGTTGAAATACCTTTTCTAGGTGATTTGCAAAGCAATTTGCCTTATCCTCATCACTACGTGCCCAATTACCATTCAACTGTCTTAAAGGCATGTTGGAAACTACTGGTGGCTCGAAAGACTTTTGGGCTTCCCAAAGGGAGTTTTGCTTACGAGAATTTGGACACAGTTTCTTTATATAATTTTCAGTGTTGTGTTCCTCTTCGCGTTTAAGCGCTTTTTTTAACTTTCGTACAGCAGATTTCAGTTGAAGCAGAGTTGAAGGGGATCGATTTAACTGCCATTCCCGCCTAGCTCGCCTTTTCTCATTTACTAGTTTCTCTATTTCGTTATTGGTGATCTTTCTAAAACCAACTGGTTTGTTGTTTCTTTTTGGTGTTGCCAATACAGCTGCATTAGTTATTACGTCATTAATTTCTCTTATATTTTCATCAATGTCTCTTTCTGTATTTATTTTGCAATCAATATTGATGTGGGTGCTGATATACTTTCTATATTTCAACCAGTTAGTTTTATGTGGTGTTAGAGAAACTTTCGGCTCAAATAACATGGGCTGTTCGTATAACTTTATTAGTACAGGAGAATGATCAGATGATAAGTCTGTGCATGTATCAGCTGTCATAAGCGATCTATCTATATTTTGGCAAAATCTATTAAGTCTGGTATTTTTCTTCTGTCACTGGGCCAGTATGTCGGCTTACCAGGAGATATTATATCTAGTTTATTATGCTTATTCATAATAGTGTAATACAACTGTCGTCCTTTCGGATTAATAAGACGTAAGCCCCAGTATGTGTGTTTTGCGTTATAATCTCCACCTGCTAGAAATCTTTGACCTAGTGTTCCAAAAAAGTCTTTAAATTCGATTTCTGTTATTTTAAAACGAGGTGGACAGTATATAGCCGTAAGGTTTAAGTCACAACCCCGATTTTTTAGTGATATGGTTGTAGCTTGTAACTGTGGTGTAGCATGAGATTCTAGAGCATAGTGGTTTAAACAATTTCTAATCAACACTGCCGTGCCACCATGCGCTTTTCCATCCGGATGATTTGTAACGTATAGTCTGAATCCCGGTATACTGAAATTATTTTTATTTGTTAGATGAATTTCTGAAATAAGCAATACATCTATATTCCTTTCAGACAGAAATCTGATAATCTCTAATTTATGTTGGTTAACACCGTTAGCATTCCATATACAGATATTTAGTAAGCTCATTTTTTACTTAATAAATTTTGCAGCATTTGATTTTGTGATTTTATTAAATCTTGCATCATGTTTTGCATGGTAGACATAAATTGAGTCATACACTGTGTAAGATTTATAATCAAAGTTTCAATACCTCCATTTGGGGGATTTTGCGGCAGTTGCATTTGCACAGTGTTGCCTTTCAACACATTTGCATAGCTTCCTTGCATATTATTATTGTTAGAAGTAAAATGATTTGAACTTTTTTCTGTGGTTGCTATTATTTCAATATGGGGTGTCTGTAACATTTGGTTACGACGTGCTTGAATGCCCTGTGACAACTTCGATTTCAAATCTTTATATACGGGGCAACCTCTGTAGTTAGCAGTGTGATTTCCCCCACAATTACTGCATTTTTTATTTAAATCCTCTTTTTTAAGAGTATATTTAGAAGTAGGGTGTAGATCACCACACACCACACAGAGACTGCGTAGAGTGCAATATGCTTTCGTGTGTCCATACTCTTGGCAGTTTGTACATTGTACTGGACCATTTCTCTTGTGTGGTTGCTCAACGGTGATTCTGCGATGGAGAAGATATATTAAATTGTAAATCGGATGTATTTCATTTTTCTTCAATTTGTTAGAATCTGGCATCAATTCTATTTTGAACAATAGTTGTGGGACTTTGTCCCTGTTAAAAATATTTACTACTGATTTGATGCTAAAACCACCTTCTTCCAGTGCGTCTTTCACATAGATAGAGTCTACAGAATACTCAATTCCTTTTATAACAACAACTAGGCCTTTTGAGCTCTTCAGTTGGTATGAGTAGTAATTTTTGTTATTATTTGACAAGTACTTTACAATATCCATGAAACTTTTTTCAGTGTATGTTTGAATTTTTGTTTCATCTATGTTTCCTTTTTTCATGAGCTCAATATGAAAATTGTTTGTGCCTATTAAATTGCTTAGTTTGGAGACAAGTGCATTTGAGCTACGCTCACGCAAATAAATTGGAGGGGGTTTTGCATTAACGACTGTGGTGATACCCTTCGCATCGTCGTCTGAACTCTTGCTTAGTAAGGCAAATCTGTTGCCATTTAAAACTCCCGTTGTATTCATATTTGGTGTGCCGACTTGAAATTTTTTAGAATTGACCGCTGACTTTGAAGTTCTTAATTTTCTCTTTAGATTAACGTAGCGGTCAATGCCAGTTTGCACGGACTGGCCTTTTTTTAATGGTACATTCTCACCTTGCGTTGTGTTATTCTTCGCTGCCTGCGTGCGTGCTGGTTCCTGCTTAGTTGTTGGTGTTGACACGTTTGTTACTGGCCGTTGTTGATTGCTGCTCTCTGCTGCTTTTGTAATTTGCTCTGCGCTCTGCTTATGGTGCTGCTCAGTTGTTCGCTTCGATGACTCATCCTTCGCACCGTTGCCTTGTTTGTTGTTAGGAGCTGAATTCGCAGGCTCGACAAAGCTGAAGTAGGCATTCAGAGAATGCCTACGGCCTTGTTAATGGGGCTGCGCTGCGCTCATGTTATTTGTTTCTTTTATTGTTTATTTCGCACTTATGTATTTGTTTTTTTTTTTTTTATTATTGTTTACAAAAGGTATAATTTTTTGTGTTTTTATGTGTTTATTAACACTTTCGGCGTTATTGCCTAACACTTGCACTTAAAGCACTTTTTTGTTATTTATTTATTTTTTTAGTTTTGTTTATTTAGAAAGTTTTTACGGAGCGCATCAATACACGTCCGTTCAGACTGAAAGCTCGCTGACTAAACCTATGCGTATAACTTAATCAAAAATATCATTGTGTAATTGAAATTTGGCTGAGAGCTAGAATATGAAGAGGAGAACTAAAATATGTAATAAAATCAAAAAGCACTTATGTCGACTTAAGCCGTTATTATTTCTTGCCACATATATATATATATCCAGTACAATGTATATATATATAACTAGAAGAAATTTAAAATGAAATACAAATTGCTCCAACTTACCACCAATTTGCAGGTCACAGTATGCTTTAATTTTAAATGCTGCAACATATTTGATGTGTTATTAGAAAATTTTAAACTTTTGCAGCAACGTTTACATTTAACGTAGTTATTGCTGATTTTATTAAAAAATTTCCACATTTCGCTTTTAACTGGCGCTGTTGCTCTTCAAACAATTGAACGTAAAATGCGTTTGACTTAACTGTAAATGCAGTGTCACCAGACAGTCATTTGTTGATATTAAACTACGTTGACATATTAGAATTTAACATAGTTACATCGTTTCCAGTCATTAATGACTGATGCGACCAATTTCGACCCTCGTACGCTAACTTAGATAAACATAAAATGTATTAAATTCCAAAATGGTGTTTGCGATTGTTTTGCAATTACTCGAGTAATAGTCGAGTAAATAGAAAAGGTGTTTCGATGCAATTAAATCGTACATTGAATGAAAATAATCGATTAATTTAATCAATTGATTAATCGTTGCGATGCCTAGTGACGATCACTTCACCTCAAGCTATCTAGCATAACTAAAGACCGGTAGGTCTATGTATGGCGTGATAACTGGCCAGTATAACGTAACCTAAGCTATTTATAAATAAAACATATTTGGTCATACTTCAATATTTAGGTGAAGAACAAGTTAAAGGAGCGGAACTATAAATGGATAACATTCTGGAAGAGTCTATGTCACCTTAACATTGCCGAGTAAAAATTTACAAAACAATTTCTTGTCTCTTTAAAAATAAAATTTTTGGCTATATCCTATTAGTATGGAAGGTGATCCAAGGTGCTGCACCAAAACATGCACCATCTCAGTTATCGCACTATTTTATCACAATTTTCACTTCTTTCAAATTGATTAATTTTAGATAAATATTGCACATTTAAGAGTCAGCGATATAGCTCCATATATAAGCGACAAAATTACTTTTTGATTCTGACTAAAGCATCGTCTTTTAAGCTTAAAGCCTTTAATGCTGCTACTATTGCATCTTGGATCACGGTGCCTTCCCGAAACAAACTCGTCAGATTGGCTGGAGATTACTATAAACCAGAGGTGAAAGGAAGTACACGTCTAAAGCCTAGGGTTACCAGATGTACTGATTTTATCAGTAGGCGTACTGATTTTTAGACCCCCGTACTAATATAACTGATTTTTCAATGAAGTGTAGTGATTTTGGGCGTAAACGCCTTTTTCCGCAAACTTCAAATGACCAGATTTGTACATTTTTTGAAGCGAATTCAAACATTGCTTCCATTTCTGAAATTTTGAAAATTCCGCAGTACCTTTTTTCTATTCCCGGACATAATGCTAATTGTAAAAGAATTTTCTCTCTCATCATTATCTAATTGAGTGATGAATGCAATCGTCTCCTTGTTGAAAATGTTCGCAACATGATTGTCACTAAATATATTTATAAGAATATGTCATGCAACGATTTCCATAAGTATATAATGAAAACTGAAAATGTTGATATGCTAAAAACAATCGGCAGTGACAAAAAATATGACAAAAAAAATGTAAATTGTACGATGCTGGAAGATAA
>CM050326.1:97298608-97348608 GCA_027475135.1 Bactrocera correcta | reverse complement strand
TCAGAATCTAGTGCATTCATGCACACATACGCCAGAAGTAAAAGCAAAATTATCACGTATACGCAGTGTCGCACAACCTTCACTAATTTATATTTCAAGCTCCAAATACCCGTGCATAATGGGTTTATAATACCGAAAGGTTCTTTTCATTATCAATATATATGTATAGAGTGTGCGTTCACTGCCCTCTTTGTCGTTATAACCTCAAAAGCTTTTACTGCATTTGTAGGTATGTAGCTAAAATAACGCTCATTCGCCATTATACGGTTAGGAAATTTATATTGCATTACAGCACATATGAGAGAATTTATGTTGTTGTTTCTGGCTGAAATTGGTACACTACCACAACCGAAACCAATGCAACCGAATTTCGCACTACTTTAAAGGCCGAATATCGCTGGTTGTACGTTGACACTGTATTTACTTTCACAAGCTTAGTTGGAAGTCCACGCCACAGGTGCGGCATTCGTTTATGCAGCAATTTACGATTATCTTCGAATTTTATTTATACGCCAATTTTACCACTTCAACCGGGGCAGCCACCATTCAAAGAGTGCATGCTCAGTGCATTACAGTAACCGTGAAAGGTCCAAAAATTATATAAAATTTTCTAATTTGTGAACTCTCTTTCCAGCTTTAGCAATAACCATATCACTCTGTTTAGTTGCATAGATTGTAGCACTTGTTAGGTGCTTGGTTCAGTGAAGTTAAAACGAAAGTGTACACAAAAAATTAACCAAACCATAAGTTCCTCGAAGGGGCTTTGGAACAGCGTAAACTTCTTTCGTTTTTTTTTTAGAAACTTTCTTTCAAAAGATTAAACGGAGTACAAAAGGATCTTGGAAAATCATAATAGTTGAATGAAAAAATATTTTCTTTCTAGGTTCGCTTTAACAAAGAATAGGTTAGGTTATACTGGCCGGCCATTACGTCATACATAGATCTACTGGTCATTAGTAATGCTAGATGGAGATTCAGTTTAATTTGGGGTGAAGAATAGATAGATACATCTGGTCATTAGTAATGCTAAATGGAGATTCAGTTTAATTTGAGGTGAAGAATTTGTCGCACAAGACGTCAACGTTTTTTGCGAACTTTAAGAGCGACTTGATGTTTACGTTTGATACTCCGTCCAGTCCTTTGAACTCCGAAGCTCCTAGATACTTGATCAAGTTCTAGACGTGTTAACTTCTCTCCACTGTCTGCATGTATCGTTATTGCTTATGCCCACCCGGCTTGCGTGTGAAGCCAGTAGGTTGTGACAAGTCAAGAGACTAACAGCCGTCCGACAGTTCTTTCGAGACCGTGGAGTAAGAAGTGAGCGAGTTTTTTAAGGATTTCTTGCAAATGATGTTGGCGGTCCTGCATGTACTTAAGGCGTTCCATCTCGCTTTGATCCGCCTGTCCTTAGTGGCTTTCGTATTTCATATAATTGTTTGGTGGCCAAACGGATGGTAGTTTTGGCAATCTCAGCAGCCGCTACATTTATTGCTTTCCTGCTTCTAAGGCCATTCTTTGACGCAATGCAATATGAAATTCTTGCCTTAATTGCTAACATGCTGTTGCCTGGAAGAAACTGTAGTAATCAGTTCAAGCAATAGATTTCGACTCACACTCTACTGGCCATTTTGGATCCATTTGTGTGAATGTTGCAAACTCCGCTGGTGTATGGCAGTCTTCTGCCTTATCCATCTCCCTTTAGTGTGACTTGGAGCCTTCTCTCACCAATAAAGTGTATAGGTCTATGTGATCTAATTGAACTATGCCCGAAGGTCTTTGCAGAGAGTTCATCACCTAATGCCGCTTATCTTGCAGCTGATTTTGCCACAGAACTTTCTACCGTAATGTCGATTGGTGGTAGGTTGAGTAACTTTTCTATTGGCGCCATTGGGGTGGTTTTTGGAACTCCTGTTATTCAGAGGATAAAGAGTCGTTGTACCCGTTTTATGGGTTTCTTACATGAAATTTTGTTTATAGCGATACAAGAGCACCATAAAGTAAGACTGATTAGTGCTATGTATCACCAATGCATGCGGCCAGGTAATTAGCTCCAAGTAGACCCTAGGATTTTCATACATGCGTATAGCGCACCACTGGTCTCCCCTCCACATTGAGTTTTCACACCACCTTGCTATCCAAAGTTATTTCCAAATACATGGTATGTTTCTTAATTGTAAATTCAACACCATTAAGGCTCGTAAGTTTCCAAGGCGAGATTTTGTATATCCGAGGAAAGAATACCATATCTGTCTTATCAGCATTTACATCTAGGTTATCGCCCATCGATGTATGACCCTTAGAGCGCTCTTCATCACATTATTGTATCTAGGAATTTCCCCGTCATAAGTATAGTTATATCGTCTGCATAGGCTATTAGACTATTAGTTTGGTTGCTTTCCTTTCAAATTTTTCCAAAATCTCATTAGCTACAAATGGCCATAGGAGTGGTGACAATACTGAAGGATGAAGAAATATTGTCAAATTGATTTCCTTAAAATTATATTATGAAAAGTCAGTTTTTATGACAGCTATATGCTATAGTCGTTCGATATCGGCGGTTCCAATAAATGAGTAGCTGAAACTGAGAGACCAGTTCGTATATATACAGACAGAACGACGGACGGATATGACTAAATCAACTCAGCTCGTCACTGTGATCATTTATAAATACATATTTTTAGGGACTCCGACGTTTTTTTTCGGGGTTTATCAAACTTATGTGGCATACTTAATATACCTTGTTCAGAGTAAACAATTTTAATATTTATTAAAAGAAGTGACACTCAATTTATATTCAAACAAAACAAGAACAAAAATATTCGTTTATACATATATTCGTGTGAAATTTATATGCATTCACATATACTTGATTTGTATGAGTCTAAGGTATAGAAATTTTGCAGATTTGATTTTAAAGTATACACATGAAAAATCAGAAAATGAAAGCTTAGAAACAGTAAAGATGTTGTTGGAGCTTATTGGCCTAATTGCACTTCTTCCCGTGCCATCCGCGCGTATGTGCACACAAGCAGACGAAAGTGAAAAACCGTGTTGCTTGCCAAAAGTTATCGTGCCATCTAACTGTCTGTCTATGTGTATAATAATTTTGTGATTAGTTTAAAAGTCGAAAGATTTTAGCTTGCCAATTAACTCTGCATTAATATTTAATGTCTGCACCAAATTGAAAAACTTGCTTATAAATATATTTCGCTTTAGAAAAAGAACTTTATTATTGAAAATATTACGAACACTAAGCATTCTTTTATTATGAAATATTTAGTCAAATACATTTCAAGATTGTAATCCAAGAAGTTATTAAATATTTTTCGGTAATTAACTTGTCTACATTTAGCGTAATAATTTCAACTGTTGGTTTGCAATTATGTCGATAGTTACATACTCGTATATAAATACCGGCAAATCGGGGGTAAATAAATTCCCCGGGTAAATGATAACTCAAAGAAATGTATTTTGCTAAATTGCTTGGACAGTCCTATTACTATGCCAAATATGGGCGCCAATTTCTTTGCAACAGCTGCTAAATTCCTTACACCTCAGTAGTGCGCTGCGATTTTTACAATGAATAAAAATATCGAAAAAATAATTTGTCCCAAAGTTTGTATTTCTAACCACATTTTGGGTGCGGAATCCTTGCGAATGTTGGAAAAGGCTTACGTATTCAGTTTTATCAAAAACACAATTCCATGGTACAAAGCCTTCAAAGATGGTCGAGATATCGTTGAAGACATGCCTCGTTCTGGAGGACCTTTGACCCCCTCAACTGATGAAAACAATAAAAAAGTGAAGGGTATGGTGCTTGAAAATCATTAGACAAAAGTGGCAACAGAGCTCGTCATCTCTTGCTAGTTCGCTTGAATGATTTTGTTGGATATTTCGGGTATGAAACGCGTTTTTGCTCATCTCGTCCCGATAAAGCTGAGTTTTTTCTTTCAAAAAGAGTACCGTAGACAGGTTTGGACATGCTTGATCGTGATCCCACATTCATGGAGAACATTATAATTGCCGATGAGACATGAATTTGACATGCAAACAAGTCAACAATCATCGCAATGGAGGGAAAAAAGAGCCGAAACCAAAAAACCCATGCCAAAGCCGCTCAAAAATTAAAATGAATGCTCATTGTTCTTTCGATATTCATGGTTTAGTGCCTCCGTGAAACCCGCTTTTAGTCAATGGAAAAGTTAGAACTATCCCAAAAAAATGCTTATGAAAAGTGCTTCGAGACTATATTTTTGTCACAATGTATATATAGTTTAGAGAAACTTTACCGTATATAAGGGCACAATTGTCATTTTCACAAATTTAAAACAAGTAAAAATCGAAGGCTGCTTGGATTTCAAACAGTTTTAACTCACTCTAAAACTCGCAGCGGGGCAACTATTCGAATTTTCCTTACAAACCGATTATTCAAACAATTGGCTTTCAGATTATTCGAATATTTTTAAGAGCTCTATGGTATACCATAGCCACAGAAACCCCAAGCCAGTTTAAGTAATTTTATTATATTAGGTGTCTTCGATTCGCTTTTTTTTAGCTCGTTATCTTTGTACGCTGCTCTCTTGTCAAAAAAAAAAAAAACATGAGTAAAAGCAACAACAAAAATAACGAGTTGAATTCGCACAAGAGAGTAAACGGATACCTTATTAAAGTGGTATAACTATTCTGAAAGCTTCAAAGCTGACCAGTTTTGTTTTGTTTATTTTAGTCCAGTTTGACCATTATGAATAGCTTAAATGACAAATAATTGTCAATAATTATTTTAAAAGCATTTTTTTTTTTGTTTTTAAGTACTTACGACTAAGTACATTACAATTATTCATTAAAAATATGACTAAGAAGGTAATTAAAGGTTTCTTTACGAGGAAGGTAGATTTTCTCCACTAAAGATGTGTGATAAATGACAATATTAAATTTAACATATTTTACAAGTTTTGCGAAAAATTTATGTGAAGTCTAAAACATACGCAGTTGACCAGCAAGTCTTATGTAAATTAAGATTCCCTTTTTATTTTGTTCCAAATAGTATGAATTCATTCATCATACAAAAACTTTTTTATACTCTCAAATACTTGATATATCCATCTGTTGTCCCATAAATATTCGCACATCTCCTTGAAACTGTTAGTGATCCCGCTGCACAAACTGGACTTAAAATTAATACAGCGAAGACAAAATGCACGCGCATCAACACAACCGAAACGCCAAACCTACAGATCGCTGGAACATGTCTCGAAGAAGTCGACGAGTTTTGCTATTTAGGTAGCATCACATCTAAAAATGGTTCATCAGCAGCCGATATACGAAACCGTATATCCGAAAGTAGCGCTGCCTTCGGAATGTTGGATAAAGTCTGGAGATCAACACATATATCCATACGTACGAAGCTAAAAATATTCGATTCAAGCGTGAAATCCGTTGTACTATATGGCTGCGAGACGTGGAATATTGCAGCGAATGTTTTACAATCGCGACAATTGTTTCTTAATCGATGTCTTCGAAAAATTATGCGGATATTTTGGCCTTACATTATTAGCAATGCTAACCTCTGGACCGTAACCAAACTGTTACCGATCCATATCGAAATTCGACGTCGTAAATGGAAATGGATTGGCCACACTCTGCGAAAGCCTCACGATGCCATTAACAGAACAGCGCTAGATTGGAAACCGCAAGGAAGCTGAGGACGCGAGAGACCAGACAGCATCTGGAGACGGGAAGTCAAAGCAGAAGCACGGAGAAGTGGTTATCCTTGGAGAGAAATTAAATTTATAGCTTTAAATATAATTAATTATAATTTTTTTATTGAGGCTCTAGGAACTACGGGAAAATATATATATATAAATACTTGTACAATAAAACCCGAAAGAGAAAACATTTTAATTTAGCCTTACTTCCAGAAGAAATTGCCTAAGTTATATAATTCTTTAGGCAAGACTAGCTTACGCCCTTAAAAAATTAATTACAATACAATTGTGTTAATACAATCAGATGTACTTCTGTCATACTAATTTGTCGTACTGTTGTCTCATTCAACCCGTTCAGCATAAACCACCCCTAAAAGTGTCGACCAAAACAAATAACCCAAGTAAACAACCTGTCTACTCGTAGCTTCAGCAAGGACAGTGTGCTATTATTTTTGAAAGAGCTATCGCCTAAAATTGTCACTATTTGTTTACAGTGTCACGTTTTTTAGGCGGAAGCCAACAGGTGTTGTTTACTAACACTAAATTTCGCCGGAAAGCGGTCGGCAATACTGTTTATTTTTCAAAACCATGCCAACAACGGTTGCTAGCCGATGCAGCCAGGGCAACCGTTAACCATAACAAGCAATTGACATTTCTAGTTTCATTAAAATATATTCACTCATAGCTAACGTGTAGTATTTCGTGCAAAATTTAGTAAAATAACTTAAAGCTTCTCGGAGAAAACGAAATAAATTTCGCAATGAGCAGCAACATTCTCAACAGCAATAAGTCGAAGTTCATAATAAACACTTCTGGTGAGTGCTACGCCAACAAAATATTCCAAATTAAAATTTCATTAAAAAAGGAGACTCACCGCACCGTGTGGTAATACGTGGAACACAGTGTGGTACAAATTTAAATGTAACGCTTTCAAAGACTCTGGAGCTAAATTTGTGGCTACACCAAAGTAAACTGCAGAGTACCAACTGTAGCAAACCGTGCGCAACAGTCACGTGAAGTAGCGGTTTACAGTATTTTTTTTTCGTAACTCCTTATTTATAATTAACCCTATTATCTGAACTCCTCACTGCGTTTCTTGGCTTGTATATCCCTACTAAATTTCTCATCCACTATTCAACTATTCACAGTTGAGTATTTTGCGGCTAGCGTAAGCGGTGGCCTGACTGCTGACAAGCATCTGTCTGCCGTACAGGAGTTCCTCGAGAACGATGAACTGACCGTCATTGCAGCGGTGCATAACAAATCGGATGGCAGCATAAAATTTCATCATCGCATACCTGGTGACGAGGTTTGCTTGCTATTTTACAAGATACCGCAAGCCGGCGGCGGCGGCAAGAGTGGCGCGGCAAACATTTCAGCAGCGAGCAGTGAAGAGGCATACGATCAACCGCTTGGTATTTTGACGCTCGAGGGCGGTTTGGTCAAGTCAATTTACAATTCCGTTTCGCGTGTATTCTCACCGCAAGCTGAAGCTAGGGTAAGTTAACGCTGCAATATGGTCACTTTTATGTGCTTTTACAGAGAATATGTAGAATTTAGTTGTTGGCGGCTAAGCCCGGCTTAATACTTCATTCGTACATATATATACATACATACACAGTTTTGCACAACTTTCTACATGGATAGTCAGTGGAGTTTTTCTCTTACGTATTTCACTTTACTGCTTGGCTTGCCGCTTTCCATGCACTAAGCTAGTGCACTTTTATTTTAATTGACACATAACTAGTTTACGGTTCTGTGCGATTTCGCCCGGAGAGATGATATGGGCGTAGTGCAAAGTCGAACGGATGTGTGGCTCTGCTTATAATGTTTCACGGTAGTATGCTCACCACACACACATGCACATTGAACATTAAAACTTAAGTTCACAACTTCAATTTCTCACAAAGCTTTAACATGTTCCACCTTTTCTCTTTGGCAAGAAAACTGAATACAGTTCCGAGTTGAGCGGTCTGCTTGAAAATTTACATGTTTCTTTGGGTTCAACTTTGGGTTTACCGCAAAGTGGTGAGTATAAATTAATGCCCATATTCCAGAAACCGAATATGTGCATTACTAATTTGAAGTACTATACATTTAGTATATATGCCTTTTATAATGTAATGCTTAAAATATGTGAACAACTTTTCTTCTTCCACAGGCATTACTTCACTGAAGGATGAAATTAAACATTGGCGGCAAAAATTAAATCAAAAGTCCAGTTCTCGCATTGATCGTGAAATGTCGCAGGCTTTTATTGGCTTACTTGAGAATATTGACCAACAGATGAGGTAAGACGCAATCCTTCCGAAATAATATACCTCGTCATATATCAGATGGTATCGAAAAGTGTTTAATTTAGGCTTAGTTTAACACTTCGCAAAACGTAGTTATCCTACAAGGCTCTAAAGTCCAGCCCTATACTTTCAAGAAATAACCAAAAGCATTATACTAGTACTTTACTGTTGACAATTATATAGTTTCGAAAGCTTAGACAGCTTGAATCTACGAAAGCTTTGGAACTCACAATAATAGTTGGGGGGTCGACCCATTCAACAACGCACTTGTTTATTAATTCAACTGTTTTATTAGTTCAGTTTTTTCACAATGATCCGTCCGCTTAAAAAATGCGTCGCGTGCATTGACTGTTTCATGATTGTGCTTATGTTCCTTTTTTCAGGTTGGTTGTTCCTATTGTCAGTGTTGTGTGTTGTCTTAGGTCAGTGTTGCATTCGGTAAGTGTGGTGAGTGTGCGTACGTTATTAATACGTGTTGTTCTGTCATCGCTTCTCACATAGTTCTGCTTCTTAACTGCTAACTGTTGAAAACAAAATTCTGCTGGAAAATCTTCTCCTAACATAAACGTTTGTAGAAACAATAAATCGGCGGTTCTTGCAAATGAGAAGTTTATTAGGAAAAAAGCGGGTGCAGATTTTCCGACCGATATCTCAAAAACTGATGGGCTAGTTAGCGTATTTATGGACAGACATATATGAATAAATCTACTCAACTCGTCGTGTTGATCATTTATAGATATATTTTATAGGGTCTCCGGGACTTCCTTCAGGGTGTTTCGCGGCATGCTTAATACATCTTATTAAAAGCGTAATAAGAAGAGTTAGGTAACGCAGGTTCCAACTTGGGCAGCTGTGAACGGCGTGTTAAATGTGCTCCTAGCGATGGATCGACGACGAGTTTTCATCATGAAAAGTCTTATTTCAAGAACTCTCATAACTTTTATTCTAAGTTATGTAAAATGGAAAAATATACTACAAAACACGTAATCAAAGAAGTCCGTTCAGTGTGATACGTAGGACTAAATAATTTCCGACCTGTTAGTGTGACCAGAACTAGAAATATATAACCAAAGATCGCGGCGAACACTTAAATCAAACTTTTTAAGGAGTTTCTTAGGGTGTCCGGAAAGTGAACGGTTAAAAGCGAGACTAGCACCCATTTACATACGTAACACGCGAATTTATGCTCTTCTCAGCTTTAAGCGTTGTTGTTGTAACGGGTTCCTAATCACCGTTATAATGGTCATCCAGCGGTAGGCCCAAGAAACGTGCTGTTTCGAAGGGGTCGGACCAAAGAGAGAGGGGTGTCAGATGAGTGAAGTTAGTGGGGCACGCAAAGAGGTAGCCAGTTTTATGCGGAGACTCATTGCACGCACAACGTATATTAGATATGTCGGGGTCTAGTCTGGATAAGTAGAGATTACCCTGTACAGTATCCAGACTGAAGCGTCGCAAGGGTTACTCTTGTTTCTTGCGACAACTCGAGCTCTTCGTCTGTAATGGGTGGTGGTTTGACTCCAAGTACGCCATTCACCGAAAGAGAGTCGGTGAAGGTGTTGATGACTTCTCTGTGAATGGCGATCAGTGCTTGTCGGTTGAGCTTGAGGAATGACCTCTTGATGCTCCTAGGAGGCGGTTCCGCTCCAAGCAGGTGATTTATGGAAAACACCTCAGCAGGAACTGCTTTGAGAGGAGTTTATTATGCTCCTGGGAACATACGGGTCTCAATATGCAGGTGTTCGATAGGAGACATCAAAAGGCAGTCTTAGTTTGAGTGCAGGACCATTTCGTTGAGGCGTAGTTGAAGACCGGCCACCCGATTGCCTTGTAAGTGCCCACAACGTTTCTTTGTATTTTCCCATGTGCTTCCGGCTAGCGACTTGAAGATTTTGTTGCGGCTTTGTACTTTGGCGATAATCGCGGTCGTATGGGGAATGAAGGAACCCAGACTGTCAAAAGTCACAGTAAAATTTTAGGATTATTGATAGTCGGAATCTTGACGCCATCGACTGCAATATTAAGGTAAAGTCTGTACTCCTTCGTCCTGTTTGTAATTATGGTCGCTGTGGATTTAGTGGGGGAGAGTGTTAAGTTCCGTGCAGCGAAGAAGCGAGAAAAGTCGAAGAGATAGCCGTTTACCTTTAAACACATGCAATCGATTCCATTGCTACTGACGTCAACATCGTGCAATCAGAAATCAGAGCTAATAGAAACTCCCTCTGGTGGTTGATTTAAGATATAGAAATTAAACAATAGAGGCTAGAGGACATGACCCTGCAGAACCCCTTGTTGTATACTTCTCAGTTTTAAGTTTTTACGTCGAAATAGTACGGATGATTGACGACCGTTCAGGTAGTTCATGGTCCAACTCTTTGAGCTTTGAGCGTTCACTCTGCCGGCACCCTTAAATATCAACTATAATGTATACTAAGAAAGGGCGCCCGCAATACATTTTTAAATATTTCAATGATTTTAGTTCGATGGATTATACAAACACCGGCACGAGTATCGAAGAGTTCCTGGACAGTTCGCACAATCTTCTAGATGAGCTGTGGCGCTTACCATACCAGTATCCACAGGCACGTATGGCTGACTTATTGGACATCATAGGTAATAAATGTTAACATAGTTTCAGAAAGTATTGTTAATAATTATGCCCTTCTTAAAAAGGTAATCGACTGATAGCAATATGTGCAGAACAACTTGTAATGGAGGATATTTGGAGTTTGAACTCACATCACGTCAACCCGCAAATGAGTCAATGTATAGATACAGCCGAATCCTGGATGCAGCTTTGTGACTCACTAACACGCCTCTTCTGGCCTAATTATGTGCAGCATCCTTGGGTTGGCGAGCCACACGTATCTAAGCGAGCACAACAGTTTAAAGAACGCATTTTAGAGATAAAAAATATCAGGAATCTCTACAAACAAATTGCCACCTTATTAGACGATGAAGAGATGCAGAGCATGCTATATGAGACTTCGCCATTTAAAGGTAAAGTATTTATCTTTCCAGTTATTTAAAGTCAAATAATACCACCATTTTTTTGCGCTACAGAAGTCAATATTTTCGATACCACCCCTTTGGGTCAATCGAGATGGAATAAAGCTTTACAAAATTTTGAACAAGTGCTGCAACCCATTGACGAACGTATTGCATCTGCGCTGAAAGCCCAACTTCATAACCATCTCAGTAATCCACGGCAGGTTATATTCATTTTCTCAAAATATGAAACACTCATACAGCGACCAGCTGTGCTAGAGCTATTGACGATCGAACGCGAACAGTTTCTACAGTCCTTGCAATTTCTACTGCAAGATTTGCGCAAAGCAATGTCCGATACGAATATGGAGCCCGATACTGGTCATCTATCGGTGATTTGCAATGAATGTCGTTGGTTAAAGGTCGTGCAATATCAGGTGAACTCAGCGTTACATGCAAATAGATTTAAAATTTACTACTAAAACATTATTGGTTTACAGATACAGGAAATTGAGACAGTTAGTCATTTGATCAGTGGTCGTGAGGGTTTCGACAAGATTAACAAAGCAGTGCAAGAGATCAAAGAGGAGACAGAGTCTTTACTACGCACCAACTTTGAGATTTGGTGCGGACAGTGTTCCACAAACGTGAAGAGTGGAGAGTTAAGGTACTAGCATTCTCCAAAGTATTTTACTTAAGAGTTTCGTAATAACATTCAACACATTCGTATTACAGATTGCGCGAAGATCAACCGGTCGTTAAGTTCGAGAAGGAAGGTCGACAGTTAATGCGCGTTACATTCAATCCGAAATTGGTTACTTTCTGTCAGGATGTGCGAGAATTCGAAAATCTCGGTTACAACGTGCCTTCCGAACTGCGTTCATCAGCTGCACATGCCGCCAAATTTATGAGCTATGCTCGCCGTCTACAACAGATCGCAACATTCCACAATACAATTGGCGATCGCATGATACCATGTGAGAGGCCGATCATGTTGAAGAATGCGGTAGAGTTGTCGAAATTAGTGCAGAGTGAGACGGTGGCCTGGAATGATGAGGAGTCAGTGCAACGTTACATAGATATGCTGCAAAGTGCGGTTTCGAAGCTATCTGCCGATAACACCCTTCTAGTAGGCTACCACGAGCAAGCCAAAAGATCGGTGTGTTGTTACTGTTATTTTTCCGTAACTACTTGTAATAAAAATTCATTCTCCCCGTTAAATAATCAGGTAATTAAACTAATGAATACCGATTTATTCACACAAAACCAAGTGTGGAAGGATGAAATGCGACATCTGCGCGAGCTGGTGGCAACAATGGAACGTCAAGGATATACCAACTTGGATGCTTTCAAATTACATTGGGACCATCAGCTCTATAAGGTTTTGGAATACCAGTACATCATCGGCCTGGTAGATATGAATAATAAACTGCCAGATATACACATCGATATTTTATTCAGGTATACTTACCGATAGAGATTAAAAAGTGTGAAATTGTTTCATCTGATATGAAAGAGCATTTCATGAACTCACTTCCGTTGTTGGATATCTAACGGAGAACATTTACCTTGCAAGAGTATTTGATTATACGCTCCTTCCTCAGTCTGTCTGTCTAATCTAGTATGAAACCAAAAATAAGTGGTTAGCATAGTCAACGAAGCATTCAGTCGTTGTGATCTCCGTAGGCAATACTTGATACTAAATCGGATACCATTTTCAAACACTTTATATTTATTCATTTATAATATTTGTCTCAGGCAACGTCAGCTTTGTTACCGTCCACCCGAAGAAGAGATACGCGAAAAATACTTCACTCAACTTCGACGCTTTATCGAACGACCCAGTAGTTTTCGTGGACTGTCAGACAACAGTACTGAGCTTTTCAAAACAATGATTGAAATTAATCGCCGCTATTTCGGACCACTCTTCGAACGCGCCGAGGAACTATTTCGGAAGCTTGAAGAATTCAAAAAGATCTGGTTGCCTTGGGTTGCATTGGGTTGTGTTGATATAGAGGAGTTATCTGATATACACCTAACAACATCGGAGGATTGGGATCGTGAGTTTAGAGCATGCAAAAATTTCGGCCAGAAGATTGCAAAAATTCAGAAGTAAGCACGGATGTTGAAAAAATTCAAAACTTTATTAAAAATTTTCCTTACTCTACAGCTCCGAAGAGTCTATTGACTGCATCATTATCAATACTTCGCCTTTGCGTTCGGAAATTGAGTTGATTAGTCGACGATATTGGGAATCATTGACCAATAGCTTGAGAACGGCTATTGTCAATGACGTCACCGTAGTACAGGAGTTTTTGCAGAACTCACTGCAGTTTCTGAATAATGTACCCATGGAAGAGACTTCGATAACTGAGTCCGGCATGAAATACGAAAAAATGATGTCGGAACTACCGAAGGTTAGAGCGTATATCTCTACAGTGACCGCTATAAGTAATACACATTACTCCTTACAGATATCTGAAACGCTTGATTCGGTAAAAAGTAAAGACGCCTGCCTCGCCGGTTGGTGCAAAGAGCGCGTCACCGCCCTGGCTAATATTCTATTGCAGTGGGAACGGCTACAGCCACTTATTGAAAATCATGCGGTGGTACTTCAACGTCAAGTCGATATGCTGAAGGATCAAGCGCACTCGCAATTGCAGAATTTACAAAATGAAGCCGAAAAATTTCTGCTTCGCTGGGAATCGACCATCAATGAACTAGAGAGCAATGAAAACGCCACCCTAGAACTATTCAAGGAACGTCGTGAGCACTGGCAGCAAATTAAGATGAAGAAAGCGCAATTGCTGGAGGAATGCAGTAAATTTAATATGCAATTTCCAACGGAGTTGCTTGCTCCATTCGAGGAAATTGAAGAAAAAATGCTGGCACAGTCGAAACAGTGGGAAGTTTATGACAACTATCTTACTGAATTGAACAGCATTACCGATGAAGAGTGGGCCATCTACCGTCGACGACCTTACGAGCTGAATGAATTCATCAACAAATGGGAGGGTTCAGTGCATGCGTCCATCGATCTGCCTTCCAAGCGTATACGTCAAAGTGTAGAGCGGCTGCAGGAGGTTATGCCTATATTACAACAATTACAATCTGATACTTTAACGGAGCGTCACTGGGCTCGCATTTTTATGCTGTTGAACAAGCCAGATCCCAAACCTATGCACACCCTGCTTTTGCGTGATGTATTAGAAAATTGTGGAGCTCTGCAACAGGCCTCTGCAGAAATCACAAAACTCGTGAAACAAGCAGCTTCGGAGCAAATTGTTCGTCAAGCCTTAACCGAATTGGATCAATGGTCTGTAACGGCTAACCTAAAGCTGATAAATCACAACGATTCTGACGGCAAAGTATTACCACTAATTAAGGACTACCAGGAGGTGTTAAACAAAATTGGCGACAATCAGTCCCTATTGCAGTCAGCTAAGAATTCAGCAGCTTTTGAGACATTCTCAGATCAGGCAGACTTATGGGAGAGTCGATTAAATACATTGGATACGCTTCTAACGAGCTTAAGTCAATCGCAAAGGCGGTAAGCTAAGTGCGCAAAGAAAAAAAACCCTTGATAACGAAATCGGGTCCTCCGGAATGGTTCTCGAAGTTTTTAGTTTTTATCCTAAATATAGACTCAATATTATCTTGTACTTACTCACACACATTATTTAACTAATCACAGCTTCCTAATATTTTCCTAAATAGTTGGGTGTATCTGGAACCTGTTTTCGGCGCGGGTACCTTACGCAATGAGGAGGCACTATTTCGTCGCATTGACAAGGATTTTCGCTATGTGATGCGTGAAATTCAAGCGGATCCCCGAGTAATATCACTTACCAAGATTAATAACATTTCAACTATTGTGAATTCACTAGAAACGCAGCTAGCGCGTTGTCAAAACAACCTCATGACCTATATTTTGGTAAGCTTGTATGTTAAGCCATCCACTATACTTCTTCTAATGTGCGACGTCTTCTCTTCGGCTTATATGTAGGACAAGCGAAACTCATTTCCACGCTTTTATTTTCTTGGTGATGATGACTTACTCGAGATATTGGGACAGGCCACAAAGGATGCTGAAATTATACAAAAACATATTAAAAAGCTCTTCCCCGGCTGCCATAGTCTGGGCATAGCAAAGTCACTGAGCGATGAACCGACTGTATACACCATACAATCTGTGCAAAGTGCCGAAGGCGATGTGCTGCAGTTGCAACAAGTCGTGCCTATGAAGGGCCCCATTGAGGTTGGTGTACAAACAAGACTTTGGCAAAGCAGACAAACACAAAGTTTCCACTTACGACTTTCCACTCACCAATCCTTGTTTGACTTTATCCTTCTTCTTCTTGCATGCTACTTTTCGACAGGATTGGCTCAATCACTTAGTTAACTCCATACAGCGTACACTCAAGGATGCAATATTTGAATGCTACACAGTCACAGGGGCCGACAAATTCTCCGAGTCGATGCTGCGAAAATACCCCATCCAAGTATTAAGCACCAGTCGCGCCATCCAATTCACCCACGAAGCCGAGAAAGCCATACAGTCTATGTCGTTGCGAAAACTGCATCAGGCGTTGAACACTGAAATAACACACTTCGCCAATATGAAAAACCAAACAAACGACACACTGCTGCAGATTAAACTGCGCGCACTGCTCTTCGATTTGGTGCACTACGCAACGGTGGTGGAGGGCCTACAGCAGCATAATGTTATGCACAGCACCGATTGGCATTGGCTGAGCCAGTTGAAGTTCTATTTGGCCGGCACTGATGGACGCCTAGTCGTGATGCGTATGGTTTACGCTGAGTTCGAGTACTCGTACGAATTTCTCGGCAATCCCAATAAGCTGGTGAACACCAAGCTGACGCACAAATGTTATCTCATCCTCACACAAGCGATGCATATGGGCTTGGGTGGCAATCCGTTCGGACCGGCTGGCACTGGCAAAACAGAGTGTGTGAAGGCGTTGGGCGCCATGTTGGGTCGCTTAGTGCTGGTTTTCAACTGCGATGAGGTGAGTAAAGGGTGTTGCGTTATTCACATGGTCTCGGATAAGCAAGATGCTAATACAAGCTTCCTTTTACTATCTTTTCCAACAACAAAACTGCAAAATGGCATACACATGCAAATTCATACCGCGCAATGTATGGTTGGTTGTGGGCTTTTAAATCAGAATGTGGACACTGAATCGATGAACTTAATTTTAACTGGACTGGCGCGATGCGGCGCTTGGGGCTGCTTTGATGAATTCAATCGTCTGCATGAAGCAACGCTCTCGGCAATTTCTATGCTAATACAACCCATACAGATGGCTTTGAAGGATAAGGCCGATGTGGTGCAAATTGGCGAGAGAAACGTAAGTATCTGTGGTCGGAAGCGCTTGATACACTTAAGCTCCATCAAATGCATTTTACTGGTCGTTTTGAATGACTTTGAATACTCATACGTACTAATAAGCTTAAATTCTGAAAAATTCTGCTTATCTAAACTGTTACGCGAAATTCTCAGTCAAACATAGTATTGAGGCTATATGTTGCATTTGCAATCGCCTCTCTATCCGCAGTAAGTGAGTATTTTTGACTTCCAATTATATAATCAGAATCATGAGGCAAATGAAGCTCTTAATGCTCCTCAATCATTAAGATGTTTTCTTTTTTGATTGAGTCTAAAGTCCATGAATAGACATACAAAAGACCCAATGCTCCCTTTAAATATATAAAATTACTTGATTCAAAAAGTAAGGAACCTCGCGAAGTTGAGAAAACCTTATCTGTTGCATAGAGGTGATAGTGATTGTAACTTCGATTACTCCCAAAACGGATTTTATCTTTCTATATATCGCCATTTTAAATCTGATAAGTTAAGCACCAACAAATAAAATTTAACTGACATCGGTTTATATCTTCCAATAGACTTCGGCTCTCTTCCGTCTCTTGACATTGCATAAAAATTAATAGCCCTATTTTGGTGGAATTGAAGTTGAAGCAATTCAAAGTAGTCCACGCAAGTGAGGAAAGTTCTCTGAGCGCCATTGACTTGGGAGTGGCCAGTAACGATTCTTTGACATATGGCTCAAGCAGCTCATGACTTCCGGTCTTAGACCAAGTATTCTCTGGGTAGCCAGAAAACATCCGTTTAAAGACGAGCTAAAGTGAGATGATGAACCAGCCTTCCCCAGGTTGGACGCTGGGTGTGAGACCCGCCACGAAAAAAAACGTACCAATGAAAAGGAAACAACAGCTTCGGATGTATAACCACTTAAACGGTGTCTACCCAATAAAGCAATAAAGAAGAAAATAAAGTTAGGTTAGTTACATTATGTAAGGAGGGACATCAACCACTAATGGGGGGAACGCGTCTTCGACCTGCTGACAGTGTTAAGTTTCTGCCCTAGGAAGCACTCCTGGAAACCAAACATAGAGGAACTTTTATAGGGGAACCATTGGCAATAGTTATACATTCTCTCAAAAGGTAGTTCCTTGGCTCAATGTGACAATATTTAAGCCCATAATGTTCTGCGAAAATGTCGTATGGTTCACATACCTTCGAGTAGGCATGCGATGAGAGGACTCGCTGAAGGGATGGGGTGATGAGATTTTTTACAAATGGATCAAAGTTTTGCGGGGAGGTTTTTGAAGAGTACTCAATTGGGAACTTTCCATCTGACTCTTCTCTCCGCTGACTGTGCCCACGAGACTAGTGAAAGGTTGTCTCCAGCATTAAGTTACTTTATGATTATATTGGTTTGGGTGTTTAGCCATAGCGACATTTCAGGAAACTGTAAAGTTGATGAGGTTGCTAGAAGAGGTATATTAACTCCAATAACTGAGGAATGGGAACGGGTAGGACCTCCGTTGGTTTGGTACTTGACCGCAAGACCTCAGACCAACTCAGCAAGTATAGTCGCAGGATCCTTCTGGCCCGTTGTGAATCGTAGGAGGAGGGAGTTCTTCGCTCTCAGCCAGGTTCACCTTTCAATGGTTGGAAGAGTTCTAACAGGACACTGTCCCATCGGGATTCCTGCAGCAAGATTGACATCTTACCAGAAGCCAGACGCATCAGCCGTTTGAAAGAAGATTAGGTAGAAACACGCACACACACTCGCAGTACCTCTCATACCGACCACTGATGTAGTAAAACACCATCAACACCTATCAAACCTTGAGACAACACAGTAAACAAATCACAAGCTTTATTTTAGCTACTTTATAAAACTTGTCGTTTCTAATACTTTCATTAGATTCTCTTCACATCCTTTCTGCCTTCAATAGGTCAAGCTCAATCAGCATTGCGGTATTTTTGTCACATTAAATCCAGCTGGCGCTGACTATGGAGGCCGCCAAAAGTTACCCGGGAACATACAAGCGCTCTTTCGGCCAATTGTGATGCAACAACCAGAGCCGTTGGAAATATCACGTGTCATGCTATTTGTGGAGGGATTTCAACACGCCAACGAAATTGCCGAACGCATTGTCGAACTTTTCGATTTGTGCACAAAAATGTTATCCGCCCAACGCCACTATGATTGGGGCTTACGCGAGTTGAAAACCATTTTACTAGCTTGCGGCACTGAACTACGTGCTCAGTTAAACAACAACAAAAAGATAAAGAGCATTGACATTACAACAGCAGACACTACGGTTAACAGTCTGAATATGGAAATGTCAACTGTAGTATACATGTTACGCATGTCCATTCTATCGAAACTCCATCTACACGATGTGGCGCGTTTCGATATGTTAGTGACAAACGTTTTTCCGGAAATTGAAAAAGTCGCTTTTTGCAAATCTGAGCTGCAACAAGCGTTAGTTGAGGCCTTTGGGAAACTCGGACTCTGCGTCAACGACATGCAAATCGGAAAGGCGCTGCAGTTACATGAACAGCTCAACAAGCGTATGGGAGTGGTGGTTGTAGGACCTCCAGGGTGTGGAAAGTCGACTGTAATCACATTGCTAAGACAAGCTTTGATGTCGACTGCCATGCAATTGACAACAACCGCTATGACGGCAATCAGCGCGACACAAATCCGACTACATACAATCAATCCAAAATCGATGAGTCGCGTTCAACTGCTCGGTCGCCTTGACCCAGACACGCGTCAATGGATGGACGGCGTATTGACCAATACGGCTGTAACGGTGAATGCGGAGCCGCCAAACATTCACTCGTGGATAGTGTGCGATGGCAGTATTGATCCAGAGTGGATTGAAGCTTTGAATTCGGTGCTGGATGATAATAGGTGAGTGAATGAGTATTAAAGTCATAAGAAGTGGTTAAGTGAGTCAATGAAACGTCAGTGAAAGTGGCTTATCATATAGTCAAGCCAAGTGAGTTAGAAAGCACTTAGCGGCTATGTGGCTGCTGGACACTTACGAGGTGTGTTCAAAAAGTATCGCGAATTTTGTGTTTTTTTTTCAAAAATTATTTATTTATTCATGAATATCTATTTTGTCCCCTTCAAAGTAATCCCCATGAGATATTATACACTTGTGCCAACGGTTTTTCCAATCTTCGAAGCACTTCAAAAAATCATTTTTTTTATCTTCTTCAGCTCCTCCTTCGATGCCGTCTTTATCTCGTCAAGAGAAGCGTAACGTCGTCCTTTCATGGGCCTCTTCAGTTTAGGGAACAAGAAAAATTCACAGGGGGCCAGATCTGGGGAATACGGTGGCTGCGGCATCATTAGTGTGTTGTTTTTGGCTAAAAAGTCGCGCACAAGCAACGATGTGTGTGAGCAGGGGCGTTATCGTGGTGCAAAAGCCAATTTTTGTTCCTCCACAAATCCGGGCGTTTCTGGCGGATTGCTCGCGCAAATTGCGCATAACTTGCAGGTATATTCCTATTGACCGTTCTTCCTGGGCAAGAACCATGTGCACCACCCCCTGCAATCGTAGAAAACTGTCAGTTACGATTCCGATACTTTTTGAACCACCTCGTATCTTGCCGCCTCAAAATACTTAATTTCACGCTTCAACAAATAACTTGGCAAGCTCTGCCTCCTTTAAATAAAGGTTGGAAGGTAGGTAGGTAGAGTGGCTGTCTAACTACGCTGATATGTAGATCTTTAAGGGGCTCATCGTGATATCGCCAGGACTAAAACCACTCTATTATCTACCCTCTTTATCACTTCGTGCATCTGATAAAGTTCAACGGTACGAAAAGTTTTGTTACTGCAATCGCCGAGACGTCAAGAAACCCTCGACAGTTAATTGCAATGCTTTTCTTATACAAAGTCTTGCATGCGCAAAGATGTTTTCCAGGGTTTGTCCGGAAAGTAATAGGGCTGATTTTCTTCTGCTGCGACTGTATTTCGGAGCATGCACGCACCGACTGGATTTGGTGGTGTCTGGAGTGTCAGAACAAACATTTTAGCGCGACGTGTTTCCGTGATTGAGGCAAGCCAAAAATGCAGCGTTCGTTAGAGCAGAGGTACGCGATTAAATTCTGCGACAGAGACGTTTGATATGATCAAATCAAAAGTGAAAACGATGCTCCCATGAATTTGTTCCTCCTGGACAAACTGTCAACGCCAAGATTTACGTGGATGTCAAAGAGACTCAAGCGAAGGATCAATCGGGTCCGACAAGACATCCCAGCCTATTGGAAGGTGCACCACGACAACGCCCCGGCTCACACGCCTTTCTTGTGACAGCTACCTAACCAACGTCGGAATCCCAACGCATTCGCAGCCACCCTACAGCCCATATGTGCCCCCGGATATTTTTTTTCTTGCCTGAAAAGGCTAATGAAAGGCAAGCATTTTAAGACGACAGACGGGATCCACACAGCAAGCAGCTCGGCTCTCAAAGCTATTCCAGAGAATGCCTTCCATGACGCCTTTAATGTTTGGAAATCGCACTGGCAGCGCTGCATCGACGCAGAAGGAGCTTATTTTGAAAGTTTCTAAAGAATTGTAACGATTGGTTCAATAATTTTTTTTATCGACTCAGTCTGTTTAGTGTACTTTTCTACCTCCCTTTCGACTTTTACAATAGTCGTTATATGGCGTTCCTAATAGTTAGACAGTGACCTATTAGTACTTCTACTACAGATTTATATCATTCCTTTTAAGTTTTAATAGTCGGCATGTGCGGCCCATACCATATTCCATTCATGTCACATTACCTGCTTATCGAACTAAGCTATATTTTAACATTTTTGTCCATTAAATATCTGCATTGCAAGTTTATCGCGAAATATGATTTCAGATCCATCAAATGACCAAGGCATTCTTTCACACTAAGAGACCTTTCTGAGTTCAAAATCGCCTTGCTATCTATATACAGATATATTCCTTGTTTTGAGCACACACTTTGTTAGAATAGGAGGACTATCTTTGATTGCTGTGATCTGCGCTTGAAAGCCACTGCAGGGTCTGGTCGACGGGGGACGATTTTGGTATCTAGTTTTGCTGAAAAGGCACCACTCTCCACTTGATTATCTAAAAAAAAGTAACTTTCTAAGTAGGATAATTCGATGAGTTAACTTCGGAGCTGAAGTGTTTTCGTCCTTTCGGACAACATGACCCAGCCAGCATAGCCGCTGTCTCTTAATTCAATCGTCAATGTCGTCGTATGTCTCATACAGTTGATCGTTCCATCGAATGCGTTTTCGCCGTGGCCAATGCGCAAAGGACCTTTCTCTCGAAAACTCGCAACGTCGACTCATCAGTTGTTGTCATCGTCCAAGCCTCTGCACCATATAGCAGGACGGGAATAATGAGTGACTTATAGAGTTTGGTCTTTGTTCCTCGGGAGAGGACCTTACTTATCAATTGCCTACTTAGTCCGATATAGCACCTGTTGCAAGAGTTATCCTGCGTTGGATTTCCAGGCTGACATTATTGGTGGTGTTTACGCTGGTTCCAAGATAGACGAAATTATCTACAATTCTAAGAGCTCCACTGATGCAAATACTAACTGCTCTTTGTATTATTTCCATACGTCTAATCGCCTTTAAACATGACTTTAAGAAAATTGAACTCGATAATTTCTGAATAATATATCTTTTGCTTAAATTCAGATTTCTTTTAGTAATGATGACTCGACTTTGGCGAGTATATATTTATTTTCGTCAAAATAATTTTTCGAATAATTTTAGAATATTTATCCGATGGATAGATTTTTTCGGATTTTAGGATACAATATTATTATAATGAAACACTTATAAACTAAGCTTTAACTTACAATTGAAGGTTATAAAACAAAATTATATGTAAAATGATGCGTCGCATATTGCATTTAAATGTTTTATGCACTAAAGCGTTTTCTCTTTAACACAAAAAATATTAAGACTTTACCCTTAAATACGATTTTCGAAATCAACAATATCATTCTTAAACATATTCTCTCCCTCGTGAAAACGGTTAATGTGTATGCGAATCAGTGAATTAGTGAATTCAAGTTGTAATGAAATGTGAGTGAATGTAATTTTGAGGTTATGTGAATATGAAAATATCAATTTATCGGCAGCGCCTCCTGAACAACAATAAAGAATACTTAATCCTAAGGCTAATTGCAAGTAAAAAAAGTTGTTTATAAAACGATTGCATTTGAAAGATTTTGCTTGCTTTTAGCTTAAATTCGCATCGCCACGTTTCTGTTGCTGTCGCTTACGGTACTAAGAGCCTTTGTTGGCCGCATAGTGTTGCATTTGTTGTTGCTGCTGATGATGCGCATGTGTGGCTGGCAGTGGCGGTGGTAGCGGGGCATGTGTGCGCATCTGTGACATGTGTGCCTGCGGCGCCATGTGTTGGAACATACTGCACTGTTGTTGATGCAAATGATGGGCGTGCGCATGCGCATTCTGGAAGTGGTGTGGCGCAGCAATTATATCGGTGGAAGTGTGTAAAATAATTTCTGGTTCAATTATTGCTAAATCACGATCTTCAGCCACGTTGGTCGGTCGCGGGGCGCGTGGCAACTGAGAGTTCGCGGTAACAGGCGTTGATCTGGTCGACGCTTCCGCATTGTATTCCTGTTTGATCGGATGGTATTCCTGTTTAATGCCATTGGTGGGATACAATGAAGCGCCTAGGTTTTGATGTAAAATCGGATGGCATAATTGTGGCATTAGCGATACACCAGCTATTGGTAGTGGGTGGTGTGCGAAATTCGGTGCTGGATAGAGTAGACCTTTGTTCAGTTGCGTCATGCGCGTAACCGGTGGCTGTTGGTGTATATTACCACTCACTGCTGAGGCACTTGACACCGCCGCTGCACTAAGCGCTGCGGCTGTTGTGTTAGCAAGACCGTTAGTTGAGGACGTATGGCTGGCATTATGGCTAGGTGTGCTCACCCCAACGCTGACACGTTGACGACTGCTATTTTGGGGTGAAGCGCCGGCATCGGGGGGCAACGGATCCGAAATGATAATCTCCGGTTCAACAGGCACTGGTGGTACGTTCGCAAATTCGACTTGCAGCGACTCTTCGCTGATAATACCCTTTTTACGCTCTTTACGTATCTTATCACGTAATTTCTCCAACTGTCGAAAGGCTTCGTTGGCGCGTCGTGCTTTTTTCCTATCACGATCGCGTTCCTGTTCCATGCGCCGGTACTCCGGGTTGAGGCGCTTCATGCGCTTTCGTTCACGATCGCGTTCGCGCATCAACATCTTATTGCGTGCCTCCTCCTCAGGGGTGAGCTGGAAATGAAAATGAGTTAAGCATAAATTTAATTACTAAATTTTGACAAGTGACTGAAATCCGTCTTCGAAATCTAATTTATATTAATTTACTTGCAGATTGCTTACGCTGCCTTCAGGTTGGCGCATACAATTCGGCAACAATGTGAACTTTATTTTCGAGACCGATGACGTACGACACGCTTCGCCAGCGACCATATCGCGCATGGGCATTGTGAACATGAAGTAATAATTTTGAGAAATCTCTACTTTTATGTAAATGTATGTATGTTTGCTCTTACAACAGCACGGCCGACTTTCCAGAAACACAAATACTGGACTCCATGCTAGGCAAGATAGAGTTTGGCGATTTGCTGCGCAGCTATATTGATGAGCAGTTCAAGCCAGCCGCACAATGGGTCGAAAAGGAGTATCTCTAGTAAGTCTCTCTGAGCAAAAATATTTTCAAAGCTATATTTACGTAATCTTACACATAAACCCAACAGCTCTTTACCAGCTCTAGACACATGGAATTTACTAAGCACTCTGCTGCTGATGCTGCGCGACGTGCAGAGGCGTGATGAGTTCTGTGTAACATTATGCCGCGCTCTTTATGGATTTCTGCCACCCGAACGTCACAACGAACTGGCCAATTATGTATTCGAACGCGCCAATATTTACATCAGCAATCCGAATCATGCTGAACTGGCCTACTTTGAAGACGAACGCGGTGCGATTGAGTTCTATGAGTCAGAGAACCTACCGTTAATGGGCGTTAGCGGCGCGGTACAGCTCATACAAACTGCCGCCGTCAAATCTTATTTGAGTACTTTACGCAGCTACTTAAGCGCAGCCGCCAACACACCGTTTCTCATTGTGGGCCCCACAGGAGCGGCCAAGACGCTGTTGATGCAGCAGGCTGTACAGGAATATGCCGGCTATGATTTAGTTGTCATCAACTGTTCGATGCAACTAACCCCCGCCTACGTTTTGCATTGCTTGAAGCAGGTAGCTTTACTAAATTTTCGACAATTTATACGCTTTTAACGGTTAATATTCTCTACCAGAACTGTGTGGTTGTGAGCGGCCTGCGTGGCCGCGAATTCAAAGCAAGGCAAACGCGTGTGGTTTTGTTTCTGAAAAATCTGGATCTCTGTTATTTTGACACTTGGGGCACAAGTGATGTTATGGAACTGCTACTGCAGTTGGTGCAACGTGCCGGTTTCTATGCAGACAATTTGGAATGGGTACATGTTAGTGGTGTGCAAATATGTGGCTCGGTCTCACAGGCCACGACGTCAGTAATGAGTGGGGGGCTGCATAAGCTACCGCCACGTTTTCTGGCTATAAACAAATTTCTGCGCGTCAGTTACCCGACCGATGCAGATATGTTGACAATCGTGCAGAGCCAGTTGGAACCCATAATGGCAAGCGGACACTTTAAAACGGCGGGAGTGAACGTGCAGTATGTGGTTGAGGGACTCTTGGAATTATTCAAGAAAGTGAGCTTGCTTATTAGAATATAGTTTATAACGGTAGTTATATATCATTTTATACCACACAGGTGCGTGCAACTTTCTCAGCATCGTCCCATGTGTGGGAGCATTACAATTTCAATCCAAAGTTTATAATGAAGTTACTACATAACCTTAAATATTATCCCGCCGAAGCTTTCAACGAGGTAACTAAGTTAACATGGAATTCAAAAAATCGTTTTATAACTGTACAATTTCAACTAATTTAGGCTTTATGTGCGGAAGTGATATCTATATTTGAAGATCGCTTGGCCAGTGCGTCAGATGTGCATGAATTTCAGAGCATCTTCAGACAGACAATGCGTAAATTCTATGGCCGAGAGGTAACCACACACATATTTAGATTTCTATAACGGTGCAATTTTCTTTAATAAACAAGCTAACTCTATTTTAAACACACAGAAGGTATTCTTCGTGCCCAGGTCGACGAAGCACAACGCTGAGCTCCGCGCGCTCGCACACGACGAGTGGTTAGAAGAATTGCAGAAGCACATAACAATATGCAGTAAATTTGAATGAATATTCGCTCATTTATACGCACGTCTGCTAACTAAATTTTCGCTACTTAGATGCCGAGTCCTTCGTGATTGACCAACCGATTACCAGAGAGCTACTTGATTTGACAGCAAAAGTGGCGCGAGTGCTAACGCGTGATGAGACACATCTGCTGATGCTTTCGCGCCCTGGTGGCAGACATGTGGATGCGCTCTACGCGGCAGCCAATTTGCAGCAAGCCAAAATTTACATCACACAAGGAGGACCTGGATATGGCATACAAGATTTCTACAACGACTTAAAATTGGTAAAATGGTTTGACTAATGCTTCGTAATTTCTCACTTATGTAAAACAAAAATCGTACACAGGCCATGCAAACGGCAGCGATTGAGGACCAATGCACTATACTTCTCATAGAGCACTGCTGGATCACGTTTGCACCGGATATTTTGAAGCCAATTGAAGCGCTGCTTGAGGGCAGCGAAATACTGAACTTATTCGGCGAAGATCTGGAATCTATAGCAAGTTCACTTAAGCATGCTGCACAGTTGGAGGGTTTTCAGGAGTCTATAAGCGCCTACTTTTTGAAAAGTACAGTTATTGCCTGAAGTATTTACTGTTTTTGATTAAAAAAAATTTTTTAAATTACAGAGGCTAAGAAAAATTTGCACCTCATCATCGCGCTGGATCCAGCTAATACCGCGCTTAACTCGTTGTTTAGCAAGTTTCCGGCGCTTTACCGTAACATGGAGTTGTATTTCATACGTGCTCCCTCCACCGAAACGCAGAATCAATTGCCGAAGAAATGTATTGAAATGCTTGGCGAGGCTACGGGCAGCAGAGGCGCTGTGCCTGTATTTTCCTACTTTACCGACGCTGTGGAAAGCTTGGTAATGCAGCAGGCACCGAAGCGCTATTATCAACTGATATGCTCCTACTATTATATTTACACCAATTTTGCAAAGGACATAAACAAGAGGCTGGTCAAATTACAGGTAAATCCATCTCTACTAACTTATGCGCTCTAAACAAACTCAAACTGTGCTCCTACTTCACTACAACACAGCATGGCGTTGACAAACTGGCCGCGGCGCACAACGTTGTGGACACGCTCAAATCGAACGCCAGTCAACAAGAGGAGGCGCTCGCTGATAAACGCAAACTAGCCAACGATGCGCTCGAAATGATTTCGGCAACTATGCGTAGTGCCAACGATCAGAAAACCAACATGCTTTGGGAAATGAAGAAGAAGACACAGGAAAGCAGCGAACAACTGAAAGAGCGTCAGAAGGAGATACAAAAGGAACTAGCCGAAGTAGAACCCATACTCGCAGAGGCCAGCACGGCGGTGGGTCAAATAAAGTCGGAAGCGCTCTCCGAGATACGCTCACTACGTGCACCGCCCGATACTATACGTGACATACTTGAGGGCGTCTTGCGGCTGATGGGTATACGAGATACTTCGTGGAATAGCATGAAGACCTTCCTGGCGAAACGTGGTGTGAAAGAAGATATACGCTCATTGGATCCGGCTCATATAAATCCGGATAATTGTGCCGCTGTAGAAAAGTTATTGGAAGCAAAAGCAGAATCCTTTGAGATGAAGAATGCCAAACGCGCTTCAGCCGCTGCAGCACCACTTGCCGCCTGGGTGAAGGCCAGCGTGCGCTACTCGAAGGTCATACAAAGCATACGTCCACTTGAGCGCGAACAAAACGAACTACAGCGTAACTTAGACGTAGCCGAAGGTGAAATGCAAAGCTTAATGAGCGGCTTAGATGATGTGGACAATCGCGTAAAGCAGTTGTCAGCTAAGCTGAATGCTTACACGCAGGAAGCCGCAGTGCTGGAGATTAAGCTGGACGATGCGCGTAAAACCCTGCATGCAGCCGAGGTGCTAATTGAGAAACTTAACTCTGAGTTCCATACATGGAGCAGCCAGCTGGAGGAATATAAGACATCACATAAAACTCTAGACACCAAATCGCTGTTGATTGCGCTAGCCATCAACTACTTTTCACATTTGACTTTGGAACGCAGAAGGTAACATTTTATGCATATTTTAGTTGGCAACCCCTTGTCTACTATTTTAACAAATTTCAGCTTCAGTATGGATCGTCTACTTGGCGAACTGCAGTTGCGGCCGTTTGATCTACGTAAGAGCTTACTCACTGAGCAGGAACAAATTATTTGGGAGAGTATGGGTCTAGCATCTGATGCACAGATAATTGAAAACGCTGCGTTACTACGTCAAATGGTTGACCTGCCTTATGGCAGTTGCCCCATACCTTTGGTGTTAGACCCCACACAGACAGCCGTCAAATGGTTGGAGGAATATTTGCGCTCCGAAACCAGACCTTACGACATCACTACGCAAAATAATGAACGTTTGGGCTACATGCTTGAACTGGCCGTGCGTTTTGGCAAAGTGCTCGTGGTGCAGGATTGTCAACAGATACGTCCGCCACTGCTACAATTATTGCTTGGACGCTTTTTCGTCAAGTTCGGCAAGAAACAAGTAGAAGTGGGCTCAAAAATGATAGATTTACACGAACAATTTCAGCTTGTACTCTTTACGAAGACTAATAAGTTGAACATTCAACCTGAAACTTTGAGCTATTTGACTTGTATACCTTTTACTGTTACCGCGATTGGCCTAGCGGATCAACTCATGTCAAAAGCAATAGTTTTGAAGAATCCAGAACTGGAACGTAAACGTATTGAATTGTTGAAAAATGAAGGTGTGCTCTTGAAGCAACGCATCGAATTAGAGGATAAACTGCTGGAAGAGCTCTCCACGGCGCAAGGTGACATTTTGAAGAATGACATGCTATTGAGCACGCTCAATGAGGTCAAAGAGAGTAGCAATGTTATTGATAAGTCACTCAAGGAAAGTGTGCGCGTGAAGGAGTCACTACTTTCAGACTTTACGAATCTACGAGGGCTATGCACTCAATCAGCGAAATTTTATATGGAACTCACCGTAACGTACGAATTGCCAGCCTTAGCGTACATTCAACTATTTCTGAACTCACTGCAGACTTTTGAAACTCACAACGCAGTTTCTTCAAGCGAAAAACGCATCTATGAGCAATTGGTCGCAGCGACTTTTCAATACTTGGCGCGTGCAATATCGCGTTCCAGCCATTTGACGTTGGCGTTATATGTGTGTAAATGCGCCTATCCAGAACGCATACCTGCCGCTGAATGGGAAATGTTCGTTACGAACTTTATGGCCGCAGCTGACGCCAGTATGGGCAGCGCAGATTTGGGCTCAGCACAAATGCCCGATTATATGTCTCAAGAAGCAGTACTTAAATTGAGGATTTTGCTGACGCAAGTGCCACAACTAGAAGAGCAGTTGCAATTGCAGAAAGATTATGCCTGGCGGAGTTTCATAGTAGATCAGCTGCAAGACATTCCAGGTAATTATTGTGAATTTCGCGAATCAAGTTTTGCTTTTATTTTAATGCACACAAAACACTGCTGCTAAATTTTGTAGGGGAGATCAAATCCGCCTTTCATCGGGTGCTTATCGTGCAGATATTCCGTGGAGACCTTTTGTTCCACCAGTTACGCCGCACAGCTGTGGATATATTAGGAATTTCCCCAGACGCTGTGCCACAGCCAACTGTGGATCAACTTGCCGATGAAAACACTGAAAACAAACCCATTATTGTAATTACCCAAACAGAAAATGATCCAGGCACTGAAATTCGGAGTGCTGCGATTAAAAAAATTGGATTAGAAAAATATACAGAACTTTCCGTCGGGCGTGGTATGGAACGTCGAGCACTAGAAGCTGTGCGACAAGCTGCCGAGGTCGGCAAGTGGATTTGCATAAAAAATGTGCATCTTGTGCCAGATTGGTTGTCAGAGCTAGATCGTGAACTTGAGCTTTTGAAGAAACGTGATGGCTTTCGCTTATGGCTTACTTGTGAATCAACTAGTGGCTTCAATGAGACGATTATGTACAAGTTTGTCAAAGTATTGTATGAATTTCCAAACGGTATTAAGCAAAAGGTTCGACGCATGTTACAAAACTTTATGTTAAGTGAATACCGCAGCATTTCGAAGGACGCTAAGCTAGTTAAAATACGAATTGTGATTTTCATCGTTGCTGCCGTGCTGCAGGAGCGGCGTAAGTTCATACCACAGGGTTGGTCCAAATACTACGAGTTTGGTGAGGCTGATTTGAAAGCTGCAATGGAAATTCTGCTATGGTTGGATAAAACTATGAGTAGCGGTCGTTGCGATTGGACGATTTTGCAACGTTTGTGTGAAAATGTAGCTTTTGGTGGGCGCATAAGCAATGAGCGCGATATAAAAGTGTTGCAACGGTATTTAGAAGAGTTTTGTTCAGCTGAAGTTTTAAGCAATCGTTGGACCCCATTAAATACGAAAGTTATTGTACCTACAAGTTCACAAGTACTTGATTATATCAGCGCAGTTTCGAAATTTCCCGATTCGGATGAACCAGAAGTATTCCACTTGTCAAACTATACAAACATCAATCGTGAAATTGAACATTCTAAGAATATTATTAACGAGTTACGAGCTTCTTACTACAAGAAACCCGATACTGCAGAAGAATCAGTTGAACGTGAGCAGGAAAGCACTGACTTGACTAAATTGGAAAAGCAAATTAAACCGATATTGGCACTTTGGAAGAAACTAGCTGTTGTAAGTTTATACCGTAATTATAATGAATTGTACACACTATTATCTTTATGCCACAGAAATGTACAATTCAAAAAACACTCGAGAATATGAATGCTGCTTCGCAACTTGCATCACCATGGCAACTATTCATTGTCACTGAATTAAGAACAGCAGCCAAGTGTTTCCAAGAGGTGCACCATACGCTGTCACTCGTACATAATTGGCTCAAGGCTGGTTCTAAAAATACCAAAACCGCGGTAGACTTTAATTTATTACAAACCCTGGCGGAAAATAAAGTAATTATAAATATTGTATTTTTCCACTTGTTATACAATTGTATTTTTCAGATACCAGCCTCTTGGCTACGCTGCTGGTGTGGCCCAACAACAGCAATTGATTACATACGCGGCCTAGTGTTACGTGCACAAGCCGCAGAAGTGCGTTATCGTTCAGACATCCACTTGGAATTTGGCCAGAAAATAGACCTGTCCGCCGTTTTCAATTGCGGCACCTTATTCTCTAGCCTCAAGCTGACAAATTCCGTACAAATGAAAACTTCTTGTAAGGATCTTCAGCTAGTCACCAACGTAGTTAACAGCAGTATGGAACATAGTGGACAAGCAGTCGGTTCTATTATTACCGTAGCACCGCTGAAGGTAATTAAAATTATTCAACTGTCTGCACACTTGTTTATTTTGTTTTGGCGTAAACAATTAGACGATGGCGTTTTCCCCTTGTAGCGGTTTTACTTTTGTTCTCTTTTACCACTCACCTTTCCCATTTTGGCCATAAAATGATACTCCACTTTTAAACAGATTATATATTCCTTCTATAAAAGAAAATATATAGTTTTTAGGCTTTTTGCCTTGAAATTCAAAGAATTTGCAAATATTTTAACTGGCTGGCCGTCTAGGTTTTGCTTTTGATTGACAGTTCGGCAAATTGGATGACAACTATTGTAATAGATTATATATTTTTACTCATGTTGCCACACTTGAAGAAATTAAAATTTTTATAAAATCTATTTTCTTTACATATAATTTATATTGCAAAGCATTGCAGAAAATGTAAAACAAAAAATTTAAATATTCCTCTCACAATTTTTTAGGTGGATGGTGCAGTTTTTACTTATGGAAAACTTACAATAAAAGCAAATGCAGATAGTCGATCATTGGATTATAGATCTCCTGAAATTTCATTTACCTTTACACCGTACACCAATAAGGACCAAACGACTATACAAAACCCAGCTGCGGGTTTTCTGAAGTTACCTTTATACTCAAATGTTAGTCGTGAAAAATTGCTTTGCTTGGTAGACATTCCAACTACTGAAGCTGCGGATTTGGTGTTATTGTCTGGAGCAGCACTCATTGTTCCTGATTTCTAAGTAAGCAGGAAGCAGCGGAAATATTTTTATTTACTTGATTAATTGCAAATATTTAAAACTAATTTAATAATATAATAAATTAGCGTTGAGAATCAGTATAAAGTATAATTAATTTATGTTTCCTACCGAATGTACTTTTGCCATGAAATCAGATTTTCCAATCGTAAATATTTTTTATATAAAATGTGTTAAAATGCATATTACGAATGGATACCTATGTATACATATATATATGTAAACATATTATCGGCGACAGTGCAAAAGATTAGCAGTAATCGGAGCTAGCTAATTACTTACCAATTTTTGCTAATTTTAGCTACTTCTAAAACCATCTAATTTTTTACCAAAGTAGAATGATAGAGTGTTGCCATCTTTTCTACAAGAAATTCTTGCAGTTAACGTGAACTAAAAATCCGATATTTTCCAATACGTTCTTACGTTAAAATACGATAATAGGAAAGAAGGTTTACGGACAACAGACACTTTTATAGGGGGAAATACATAACAGAGAACATGATAGAAGTTCTCTGTACATAACATACGCTAAATTCTCGTAGAAAATATGATAGAGAACGTACGCTCTCTGATATTTATATGTGTTTGAAAATTTGTGGTGAATTGTTCAATTTACATACAAACGGTGGGTTCATGTCTTGAATATGATAACGTTCTCCGTCAATTCACAATGGTATTGTTTTGTTAGTTTAAATACAATAACAGACAGCGGATTCGTTTGATTTTAAATATAAACAATGATGTATCGGTAAAGGAAAAACGAAGATAAAAATTAAAAATAATATACATATGTATATAATTAGGTTTTGAAAATTGTTGTTGAATAGTTGTTTAAGGAAAAGACGCAGCAAAAATAGTCACATAAGACAAGCCTAGAAAAGAAAATTGTATAATTCAACACTTCAGGCTTGTCGAGTTCCGTGTTATTGTCAAGAACCTGTAGTAATCATTAAGAATAATAGAAAACATCTACGGTATTAGACTTTGCTGTTCTGCTTATCTTTGCTGGCGAATTTTTCTTCATTTGTCTACTCCGAAGTAGAGGTTAATCGTAGCTCTGGGGCCAGCGTAGTCTTTGGCAATAAAATTGTTGAAAAAAACAACGTTTGAAACTGTATAATAAGGATCTTTAATAGTTCCCACAAGAATTCACACTCTCCAATACGAATATTAAGGTTCCTCTTTTACGATTTTATGTTTTCAACTCACGGAACATGTTGTAGATTGTATAATAGTTTTTATTTTTTCAACCAGCGGTAGATTGTACCATCTAAAAGTAATTTGAAAAGGTGGGCGTGGCCCCGATCTCTAATTGGATTAGTAGCTATATTAATGAAAAATCGGGGAGACAGAAGCATTAATTTCACAGTCACTGTGCTACGGTATAGAAGTCGGTATTCAAACTTCATCACTTTCCGCCTTTGAAGGAAATCCCAAATCTCAAGAACGGCTCGACCATTTCAGCCAATTTAAGTACAGAATATTATCCTGACATTCCTATATTACATTGTGCTAGTGAGTGATATCGGCTCACAACAAAGTATGGTATAGACTCATGTCTAAAAACTGTAAAAATCGGACCATAAAATTTCAGATATACCAGATATCGAATATATGGAGCCCAGTGCCTATTGCTAATTTTTTACCGAAAATTATAAGTCAATCGGCTTCGTTGTACCTGAACTTTGTTCTTCCTTACTTGTTCTGTTACAGTTGGGCCATATTCTTTGTCACATCGAATACTTATCTGAGTTTGAAGAAGCTTAGTTAAGTTTCGGTCACAGTATGGAGACATTTAGATATCTGTACAGAAATCTCTAATAGAGAGAGCGGGAGTGAACTGAGGATTAATAGATTCTAGCTTTAAAGAATTGGCTCTGTGTCTTATCTGCAGCGGGAAGATAATAGATTTATGCTTAATTCTGCCTTACTATTAAAACCCCGATTTGTAGCCATCTACGTAGCTTTGGGTTTCCTTTCCTGGTTAAAATTATTACATTTGACGTCGTTTAACCTCAGACTGTTGCCGGAGATTCAAAGCGAAATTCGGAAATTGGATCATAGAGGCATGTGTTACATATAGCCGCAAATTGTTGGAGTTTAACTTGCTATAGTATCCATAGCGAAAAGTAGTGGGTGCGAGGGGGTTACGGGAAAATTTTTCTGCTTTGGGCGTAGCATATTTGGTGATTGGTTTCCACAACTACTTTTAGCGAAGGAAGTTTACTCATCCGTGAATGATAATGGGTAATGCTCGAATATTCTACGAAAAGATGCGGCGACTAACAGACGGTTGCAAGACCGGAGCATACTCTTGTAGAACCCCCAGAGGTGGGTTACCATATCGGCATTGAATCCCTGATTTTCGTGAAAAATGCACTGATTCCCTGGTTTCCTCCTGAATCGCCGAATTTTTTTAGTTATTTTTGTTTTTTGAGCGAGAGTCACAGCGTTTTAGTCTACTTGGGCGTTTTGCATTTATATGAACGGGACTGATTTTGACTGGGACCGATATGGTAACCTTACCCAGTGGTGATCTAGTGAGTGATGCCCAGAGCATACTAAATTTGTAGAGAGAACACTTCTCTTGCCTATATAGTGGCAGTGAAAGTATAACGCCAGGAAAAGGCGACCTGATCCCCAATCGATGACGGAGTTTGAAAAATCAACAACTGACCAGATATTTAAAATGCGACAAATCTTGGAAAATACCTGTGAAAAAAGAATCGAAACACACCACCTCTTCGTCGATTTCAAAGCGACTTTTGACAGCACGAAAAGGAGCTGCCTTTACGTCGCGATGTTTAAATATGGTATCCTCAGCAGCACCAGCACCAGCAGCTGGAGCAGAGGCAGCAGCAGCAGCAACAAACTTGCTAGGGTCCTTGATGAACTCCTTGATGGTAGCAACTTCCTTGAAGTCCACTTCGGTGGTAGCAGCAATAGCAAGAGCTGAGTAGAGAAGGTAAAATCTTCTAAAACAGTACAGTTGCTGGTTAGTTTTGATTTCTCCAGACAGAGTAATGAAACGAAGCACTGGTTCTGGTAGTAAACGAGGACAAGGCGAAATATCTCCTGTCATGAAACAAACAGTCGTTCCATTTGCAACTTGGCTCACTGTTAACAGTCATAACTTCGAAGTCGTAGATAATTTCGCCTATCTTGGAACCAGTATTAACACCAACAACAACAACGTCAGGCTCAAAAACCAACGCCGAATAACTCTTTACAACAAGTGCTACTTCGGACTGAGTAGACAATTGAGAAGTTAAGTCCTCTCCCAACGAACACAGACCGAAATCTACAGGTCACTCATCATTCCAGTCCTGTTATATGGTGCAGAGGCATGGACTATGACAATATCTGATGAGTCGACATTACGAGTTTTCGAGAGAAAGGATGTTTGGAGGATGAAGTCGTGTGTAGAAGTTCACGCAAGTGAGGACAGTTCTCTGATCACCATTCACTTGGGAGTGGCTCACTACTTCTAGTCCTAGACCAAGTATCCTCTGGGTAGCCTTATAACATCCGTTTGAAGGCAAGCTAAAGTGAGAAGGCGAAATATCCCCTCCACAGGGTTGTGCGCTGGGTTTGGGACTCGCCACGTAAAAAACGCCCCGAATGAAAAGGTATCAACTGCCCCGGATGAGAGACCCCCTTTTGTAAGCGGTGTCTACGACTATAAAAAAGAAGATACATCTGAAGAATGGATACCCAGGAAGAGATTTCGAGCAAGTCTACATGTGGGATTACGATGTAGTGACGCCAGAGGATCGAGCTGAATTTTGGGCGGGACTTTAATTGCATGCACATAGAGTCATTCCTTCCAGGTTTGGACTCAATGGCAGCAACTTAGCATACTGATGTTAGAGGGATTACATTTTCATTATCTAACATTGAATGTTGTAAAATGGGTTAACACACAACGTGAAGTTTAAAGTCGTATTTTTGTATCTAATAGAATTTACAGTAATATTTTGTAAGGTTCAATATTAAATGAAAATAAATGCAACTTTTGCAGGAAGCTACTTGAAGTACTGAATACTCGTATATATATTCAATAGTTATGTATGTATGTATATGTTTGAAGCTTTAAATATTTTTAACCCGGAAACGAACTTAATCCCATTTAATTCTTAATCGATATTTAAATGAATAAACTCACCAAAATTATTTTAGATTTCGCTCAGATTAATCGCTTAAACTTCAATGCCACATACAATTAGCGCCACTTTGACACGGTCAACGGTTTTCTGCGTAGATTAATTTAAATGAGTACCATTAAACTTATACAGTCGCGTGAAAATCTTCCCACACACAAGCTTAGGCACGCATAACTGTAAATTACAAATATATGTACATATGTAAATTTAACTCCTTCTCTGTGAGCTTACTTAAAGCCGCGTATGATGTTGAATGGAATTGACAGTTAGTCTTACTCAACTTCTCAGAATTACAAACTAATGCTTGCACGAAGGAATGTTTGGTTGTAAAGCACATATCACTGCTGAGTTGTGGATTAATCGTTTCGCCTATGCCATTATTGAATTTTAAACGAAATCACTAATTATTGGCGGGTTCGCAATTAAGACGTAATATCAGCATTAAGTTAGCACACCGTAACGGCATATTGTGGACATTGAAGATGCCTTTGGGGTAATCTCTATCAAAATTGAAGTACGCCTATAGGAACATTGATCATTAACACATGGCTATGCATATGAGAATCTACTAAACCAAAAACTCAGCCTCATTATACTAATGAGCCAGAAGACATGTTAACGCAGGCTTGCGCCGCAAGTACTGTCCATTTGTTGGAGTATCGGGTACAGTTTTGCTACTGTCAAACGCTTGGCGAATCGAAGACAGCTATTGATAGGTTGACTCATTATCGCAAAATTGGCATTTATTGGTTTGAACAAGTTTAGGCGTCATATCACACTGTTACTCAAGCTATTCAGTTCGCTAGACGTCGGCTGTCAAAAATTAGGAGCTTTGAGCACTGACAACACTGGTCTTTAGGTTTAATTTTCTCGTCTTAATCAGCTTACAGATCATACTATTCGCAACACCATCACTATTGCAACACTTGAAACCCAAGGTGGATTGGATAATATTCGGCCGAATGGACAACGTCCAGCACGCAGTGAAGAAAATATAAAAGTATAATGTACACGAGAGATTCAAGAGCAGCGGTTAGGCGTGGTTTGTGGTTCGGAGGAATCATCGGCCCATATTTATGTTAACCGACTATTTGATGCCTGAAATTGAAGCTCGTGATCTCGGTGACATTTGGTTTCAACAAGATGCAGCCACTTTCCACTCACGGATTTATTTAGAGAACATTTCGGTGAGCACATAATTTGACGTTTTGGGCCGGTTGATTGGCCACCAAGTTCGTGTGATATCAGACCCTTAGACTTTCTCTTGTGGGGATATGTAAAATCTAAAGTCTATGCGCTCAATCCCACTTCAATTAAGGCCTCGGGGCCAAATGCCACTCGTATTATTCGTTACCAATCGAACTGTGCGAATGAGTCTTCGTAAGTTGGATTCAACGGATCTACCATTTGAGAGACATAGCTGCGGCCAACATTTGAAAAATATAATCTTCAATAAATAAATGCTAAATAATGTTTTTTCGAATGTTAATAAAAATTCTCCATTAAATTTGAATTTTCTGTGTTTTTAAGTAAGGAACATCGAAATAAATCAACGACCAAAATAATTAATACAAGATCTCTTTTTATTTTGGTCAAGCATTTCGTAAAAAAAATCAAATCATCGAGAATGAAAGACGTCAGTATTTTGGCAACATTTCTAGATATTCGGACATTCTCTAGAGGGTCTGCTAATAATATGGCCCTTCAGCCCTCTCCCTTGCATCGATGAGTGCAAAACTCTCGGCACATTATGCATTAATTCAACATCAACACAAACATCAGAACAATATTGCTGAGCTGTCAGTAGCAATCACGCCCGTTAAAGGTGCAAATATGTGCCTACTACAAATCAACGGTTAGACCGTCATACAATCAAGCCAAGTGACAAACGCATTAAATACAAATTACACATTCAATTGAATCATCAAAGTTTTACAAATGTGTTACGCTTGCGTAATTGTTAATTTATGCCAGTGTATTGGCAACAAACATTAAACGTCAGCCAAATAGGTATAAGAGTATACTACATATTTAATAACCCAGCAGGGAACATAAAGTAAATGGAGTTGAAATTAGGCCTAAATTTGAAAGTTAGTAATTAAAATAATATTACGTAAAGATAGAGTCTCTATTATTTCATCGGTATGTGCGCTCTAAGAACAACCCGAAGGCAATTAATTTATATGTCAAGAAATACTTTGTGCACAAAAATAAGGTGACATTGTATTTACATATTTTGAAAATTCTTTATTTATTCTTCCAAATCAATTTCATCCGCTTCAAAGTAATCCCCTCCCGATGCAATGCACTTATGCCAACGGATTTTCCAATCTTCGAAACACTGGTTGTAGACACTTTGCGGGATGGCCCTCAGTTCCGTCTTAGCTGCTGCTTAAATCTCCTCTGTCGTACAAAAACGGTGTTCCAGGAGCGATTTTTTAAGCTTGGTGAACAGCCAGAAGTGGCACGGCGGCAGATCAGGTGAATACGGTGGTTGCGGAACGGGTTGTGTTTTTGGCGAAATGATCACGAATTACGAGCGCAGTATGGGATGGTGCATTATCGTGATGTAAAAACCAAGAATTGTCTTTCCACAATTCCGGCCTTTTTAGGCGGATAGTGTTACACAAACCACGCATAACGTTCAAATAATATTCCTTGTTGACTGTTTGACCGGTTGGAAGGAATTCATAATGCACAACACCACGATAATCGAAGAAAACAGTCAACATGACCTTGATTTTTGAGCGACTATCAATACTTTGGCATGAAATTTGACATAGATATGACTGACAGTACTACCAACCTAAAAAAAATAGTTCTCCAAATCCTTCGACGCGCGCAGTTTAAATTCAAATGTCACTTTTTTGGACACAGTAATATATCCGTTAAGCTTGGTAGAGTTCAAAAATAACTCTTCGTCTCAAATTTGGCAATTTTGTTTGATTACATTAAAAATGAGCCAAAAATGAGTCTCTACGCTGAACCAAATTTGGCTCGAAAACTTCTTAGAACTTTACAAGAACTCACAGGGCGAAGTGGTGTCGCTTGAGAAGGCCGATCGGCTTCAGTTCTTACACAAGCTACGTATATTTTGTACACTTCAATTTAAGAGCTCGACTTAAAATGCGCCAAGTCGTTCCATAGGTCAGTCCGAGTTACTGCGAATGGCGACGAAGCGACTCTCCATGGTCTTCGCGTACACTGTTAGCTACGGTTGCTATATTTTTTTCACTGCGTGCTGGACGCAGTCTATTCGGTCGAATTTTATCCAATAATGAATACTGGTCTCAAGATGGGTTGCGAAAAAAGTACCTCTACTCGGATCACCCGTTACATGCGTATACTCAAACATATACGAGATAAACATGCATAATACAACTAATGTTTTGAAATGTGTAGCACTTGTCTGATATTTATATTTAATTATGCTCAACTGTCAGCGACAAATCGGCGAACTCGTGTTCATGGCTTTCTTTAAGGCTCATTCAAATGCAGTCATTAAAAAGTGAATAAGTGAGTAGAGACATAAATAAACAAAAGTTTTGGTAAACCATTGGCGACATTTAATTACTTGTATGAGATGGTTGTTATTCACGGCTTGATGCCGTTATGCTACAGTGGAGCATTTGCTGATCGTGAGTCATAAAAAGTGAAGTATTTGCATTACATACTAGTACAGTATAATGACAATAAAGAATATTTGGAATTGGTTTCTATTTCGATTTTTGATCTGGTGTCTAATAAAGGATTCAACAAGTTCGCAGACCCACCTAGTAGTCGCCTTAAATGTATTAACAATATTCGGTTTTTTTTTTTTTTTTTTTAACAGAAATATACATTTGCCAAACAAAACAACAGAGACATCGTGAATAAAAGATAGCTTCCTCGACCATTATTTTCTTACTTGAGTAAAGTCTTTCTCGACCAACAAAGACCCAACTCTACAAGTTACTCCTCATCCCCGACCTGCTATATAGTGCAGCGGCACAACACCTAATAAGTAGGCGTTACGAGTTTTCGAGAGAAAGGTTCTGCGGAAGGTTTATGGTACTTTGGTACTTGGTTTATTAGTATAAACTTTTCGAAAATAACCTCTAATCATATGCTTCCCCCAAAAGTTTTTAGCATTGTATTGAAGTAAAGTGTTATTGAATGAAATATCGATTTATTTTTCGACAAATTCTCCATATATGCAATGAATATGTATGTTGAAAGACAGTCACTAACATTTTGGTACCGATGCTATGGTACGTGGTTTCGAGCCTTTCAAAATAAGCGTTTGGTTTCCATCTTGATCTAATCATTTGTATGAAAAGTACCTTTAAGCGCTGTAAGTGGTGCACCAGTTTATAGCAAAATTCCTTTGGTTGGTCGCATCATACATTGAATAAGCGACGATGTTCAGACTCAACGGCAAATGACACTTTAAAGATTTACTACTATGAGTAAAAAATAGTAAGACTTTGTTCATAATTTTAAAGTGCTTTATTTATTCTTCGAAATCTAAGTCGTCTTGCTCAAAGTAATCCCCCTTGACTTAAATACACTTGTGAAACGTTGTTTCCAATCTTCGAAACAGTGGTTAAAGTCAATTTTCGGAATAGTTTTCAATTGACTTAAAAGGGTTTTACCGAATACGGTGGTTATGACACGCTAATGGTTGAAAATTTAGTGAAAAACTCATGAAGCGTCAATATAGTATGCGGCGGTGCATTATCGTAGTGCAAAAACTAAGAGTTGTCAGCCCATAATTCCGGCCTCCTTTGCGAATAGCTCCGCCTAAAAGACTCTAGACCCTCAAATAGTATTCCTTTTTGATAGATTAGTTAGCAGGTAGGAATTCGGAGTGCACCACACCTCGATAATCAAAGAAAACTGTCAATATGGCCTTGATGTAATAGACTTCTTTATATCCAGGAAGATATCTCAAAATTTCGTAGAAATAGAAGGTGGGTTAGATCTAAGCTCTGATCACTCCCCATTATATTTAACAGTTAGTGAAACAGTTATTAAAAGGGATCTTAGTCTGAAGCAATACAACAAAAATATGGACTGGAATTCGTTCAAACAAATACTTCAGACTAAAATAAAGTGTCCGAAAATCAGAACAATTGAACAACTAGAGTTAGAAGTTAACACATTCACGAAAGAAATTCGACACGCAGCTTGGGATAATACCCCTGAGATAAAGCCCATAAATTATAGGTTCAAATTACCCTAAAGCAATAAAAATCCTTCTAATTAAGAAAAGAAAGTTACGACGAAAATGGCAACACAACCGCTCACCACTCGACAAAACCAACCTTAATAAGGCAACAGCTGAATTAAAACGTGAAATTGCTTATATTAAGATTGAGTCAATTAATAATTTATCTCTACTATCCGATTACAAAAAATATGATTACTCACTCTGGAAAAGTACAAAGTATCTGAAACGTCCAACAAGTGACGTTGCACTACTAAAAGTTGCTTCCAATACATTGGCTAGAAGTGATTGTGATAAAGCTAATGCATTTGCAAAACACCTAGCTGAAACCTTTCGTCCAAATGAGGATAGTGAAATTGCATTCTTCAGTAGTATTCAACAGGATGATGCAATAATCCCAGCAATCACCATTTGTGAACTTAAAATTGAAATTAAAAAGTTTAAAGTTAAGAAAGCAGCTGGCTTCGACTTAATTACACTTGAAGTGTTAAAGCAGTTACCATACAAATGTTTACGGAAGCTCACCTATTTTTTCAATACAGCAATCCGCCTGACACATTTTCCAAGCCTTTGGAAAGTTGCCGGAGTTGTTATGGTTCCTAAGTCAGGAAAGGATCCTCACGTAGTCTCGTCATATAGACCAATTTCTCTCCTTCCACAAATCTCAAAACTTGTTGAAAAATAAATTTATCTAAGATTAAAATATATAATCGACGAAAAGCAGTTAAGCCCATCGCATCAGTTCGGTTTTAGAAATAAGCATTCAACAATAGAACAAATTCTCAGAATAACATTAGAAATAGAAAAATCCCTGGAGGGGGGAAACGTATGCTCAGCTGTATTCCTTGACGTTGCACAAACGTTTGACAAGGTATGGCACGAAGGCCTCATGCAAAAACCAAAATCATGTCTCCCGGTTGAAATTGAAATGGCTAATTGGACGAAGGTCGAACCTGTCCATACACAACAAATTACTTCTTTATAAACAAATAATCAAGCCGGTATGGTCATATGGTGCGCAACAGTGGGGATGTGCCAATGATAGCAGAATTAATATTATACAACGTTTTCAAAACAATGTGCTAAGAGGTATTGTAAATACTTCTTGGGACTGCAGAAATGCTGATATTCATCGAGACCTAGGGATGAATACAGTCGCCGAAGAAATAAGGAGTCAGACAGATATCCACAACAAAAGGCTTAATGCACATATGAACGAGGAGGCTAGAAATCTTCTTTTAGACAAATGCGGCTCTAGTCGATTACGTCGAAAAAAAAAAACACATAGTTTAGTCGGAGGCTAAAATATAAAGGAATTAGTTATATATCATATACATATGTATGAATATTACTATTAATTTCTATGTAATTTGTTTTTAAGTTATTCAAATCAAACTGCTCGTTAGATTTGGAAACTAGTTGTAGTGATATCAAACATTGTTAAAGTTTTAAAAATGTTTGTAATAAAAAAAAAAAAATATAGCCTTGATTTTTGACTTGCCTTGATGTAGTTTTTTCGACTTCAGCTCACTTTTGCCGCGATATTCGGCCGATCGATCGCCAGTATCCGCGTCGTAAGCATTGTTCCATGACTCACCGCCAATTCACTGATCCTTCCAATAGTCCGTCTCACTATTTTTTGCCCAAAGTTATAAAAAAGAATAATAACGTATGTAATGTAACAATTTTTAACTCCATTTCGTAATCAGTCACAAATTTTTACTTCAGATTTGTTGAGTAGTGTGATTTATTCATCAAGAAAGAGTCGTAACACAATTCTGCAGGCGTTTGAAGACATTTTATCGCAGCATTGCACTTGAAGTACTGTACGTTGGTTTGAATACCTGGTATAGTTTGTTCGATTCGCTACTTTCTAATCCTCGGCACATCGAAGCAGCCAATATTTACTAAGACTTTAAATTTAATTTTACGGTCACCCAACAAAAATTCTTGAATTTTCGCAATATTTTCTGGCAGAACTGTCTCTTGAGGCTGAGCGAAGGCCATTATTTGTGCTGATATATACTGAGAAAATTTAATAAAATTGTACTTGACCGTTGAATAGGTTTTACCAGGCAGATTTTCATCAAAACACGAGATTCAATCCGTTAAAAAAACGACGAGATAATGTCACTGAGGTCAAAGATGAAGAGAAGGGAATGTTATGGAAATTTAGTAGAATTCTTGTCAACATTTGGACAAGTGTAAATATTTTTATGTGGGGCGTTCTCTTGATAAGGTCAAAGAATTTTTAGATCAGGTAATTTATATAAATGGAGGATGGAGTCATGTGCAGAAGTTCACGCAAGTGAGGAAAGTTCTCCGATCACCATTCACTTGGGAGTGGCCAGAAAAAATTATTTTACATATGGCTCAAGCAGCTCACGACTTCCGGTCTTTGGCCAAGTATCCTCAGGGTAGCCTAAAAACATCCTTTTGAAGGTGAGCTAAAGTGAGAAGGCGAAAAATCCCCTACTTAGGGTTGTGCGCAAGGTTTGGGACCCGCCACGTAAAAAAACACCCCCAATGAAAGGAAACAACAAGCCTGCTTTTGTTAAATCGGCTATAATCGCGTAAGCGGTGTTCAAATAAAGGGTGTTTTCAGGATTTTTTTTAAGGTTTAAAAAAAGAGAAATCAATTTAAAATTTTTACAGTTTATTTATACACTTAAGAAAAGTACAAAAATAAATTTTTTTTTTATAAAAAAATTTTTTAACTATATTCAAAATGGCGTCCAAAAAAAGCTTTCTTAAAAAATTACTCCCGGTGGCGTTGTTGATTTTGACTCTTCTGAACATCTGAAACATAATAACCAAATAAATTATTAATCAGTAAGAGTGCAGGCAATACAACCAAAAAAAAAAAAAAAATTTTAAATAAAAAAATTTGAAAAAAAAAGTTTAAAGTATCCATTCACCGAGCCCCTCGACCGCGCGTTACCTACTAAAACGGCTGTAAAAGCTAAAATAATGTGAATATCCTTCCAAAAATTTCAAGTTAATTCTTAAAGAACTATACTTTCGAACTATCAAAAAAAAAAAGATTTTTTATTAATTCTAGACCACCGGGACCCCTTAAGAAGAAGAATTTATATAAATTTTATGGATTCTCAAAGGTGCTTTTAAAGTAAAAATTTTTATAGCGGTGCTTAATAAATTTCTCGCATCTTTTTCAGGTTTGTGCCACTGTGATTGCCAACTCTCCCAACATAAATATGTTAATAAGCAGAACATTAATATATATATACTTACTTACATACATCTTTAGAATACAACCACGCAAAACTAATGCTAATATTCCAAGCGTAAAACAAACGTACATTTAAAGAAAGAAGAAGCAAATGGCGAAGTTTCGAGACGCGCTGCCACATGCAAATACCCACACACCCAACCAATCACACCAACGCTCACATTAACGCAAAAGTATTTCGTTAAATGCAAGCAAGCGTAGATTTTGTTTACATCATTAAACTAATTTTATGCCTTTGTATGAGTGTGTGTATGTGCGGTATGTAAGTAGAAGTGTATTTGTGTCAATATGGCTTTTCACTTAAATTACGGAAAATTTCCGTCGAAAAGTTTAGCACTTAGCTGAAAGCATTTAAATGAAATCAAACTTGGCGCACATTATTTGTTTGTTCGAAATCCTTGTTTTGGACCACACATACCCACACCACCTTGCTGGCGGCTCAACACTGCTCTGGCTATATGATAAAACCTTTTCTAGGCATTTGCACAATCATACACATTACTTATATTATAACACTTATGTTACAACGGATGCTTGTGTATGTATGTATGAGTGTGGAAAATTTGAATAAATTTCTAATTTTGAGCTCTTACATGAAGTCCGTCCCTTCAGCGCTCTTATTTTATGTTTTGCTGTTCGTTGAGATCCTTTACATGCATGTATACATGTGTTAGTATTTAGCAGTTAAGTGCTTATTAATTTATAGTGTTTTGTTCTTAACCCTTTGTCCGCCCGTTGGGCCACGCCTTTGCATGTTGGCCATAAGTTGGCTAATTCGATTAATTTTCGTACAAAAGGATTAAGTTTGCTAAAATGTTTCCATGTAAGTGTGTAGTTTGTTTGCCCCTTAAGTACATCCGCCAATTTGCCGAGATTATTGTTTACCTCATTCTGAGCGCATTTTCCCACCGTATCTTAATTATGTTTGATTGCCTTTGTTTCGGAATCCACTCGTTTCTCTGGCATTTTCCTTCAATTATTTACACTTGAGTTCAGGCAAACAAAAATGTGCAGTAGAACTAACCGAATTCCATAAAGGCGAACTCAATTTAGGAATTTAAGTAACACATGAGTAAGTTTCAGATACAACAACACCAAAATGAATAAACTTATAACAATGGCATAAATAAATATATATTTAAGCTGCTAATTCGTTCGAAACTAACATTTGTCGACAATTGTGATCAAAGTCACAGTTTAAGTAAATTATTTTTGCATGTCAACTTCGCATGCTATTATAAATACAGTAACCAAACCTAGTGTTCTGTGAAATTCATATCAAAGAAGCCCATGTGCCTTGGAATACATTAATAACGCTTGTACGTTGCTGCCCACAATTTGTATGCGAATTCAGCTCTAAGACTGAGAGAATCCTAACTATTAGTTGCCTGTAATACGTAGCATTCTAAGATACTTAGTAAGTTCCCGTTTCTACCCACTACCAGGGATTTTCGAAATCCTATAAAATTAAACTTAAATCAGGCACATAATAATGCCTTCTCTGCCAAAGAAGAGCAGGAAAGAGATGAGGTAAACAGAGATACAGGGGTAAGTATTCATATAAATGGATCCAAACTAGATAATCGAGTGAGAGGTTGGATATTTTCAGCAAAATTAGATACCATAATCGCTTCTTATTTCCAGACCACTGCAGTGTCTTTCCAGCGGAAAACACAGTAATTACAGAAAAATTTGATAACATTGATATCTAACATCCCATTTCACGATAAACATGCAACGGGGTCCAGTATATAGTGGTATTCCTGGCAATTGTGAAGCCGGAATATGTACCACCATACCAATAGAAAAGTGGAATTGTGTATGTCTCTGTCTGCTTGTAGATTTTCAATGGACAAATATGTTAAAGATATAGCAGAAACTCGGCGGAGTAGATCCATAACTTGCTCATAAGTAAGCAAATGTGGCATGAATAGAGTGTGAGCCGAACAAAAATTCAAGAAGACTGACCTAAGAACTCTATTAGAAGTGCTAGCAGGTCACTGTCTGATTGTGTGTCTGGAAACTGTAAGAACTGTGATAATTATTATAACGGGTGGTCCAAATGGAAGTACTTTTTTCAATAGCTTTTTTGACAGATCACAAGTGAATCGTGTCAAGCTGTCATGTTATTTTTGTTCAATAAATATTGTTTGGAATTTCATCATAGAAAACTGAAAAAACTTTACAAATCGTTCAACTTTATTACGAAAATTGCAGTTCTGTAAGAATGTGCTTCACTTATGGTCAACGTAATGGGCCTACTGGGCGTACTCTTTACAACACCATCATCCATATTGAGACCCAGTATTCCCTACTGGATAATATTGGACTGAATAGGCCACGCTCAGCACACAGTGAAGAAAATATAATGGTCGTAGCTGAGATTGCACATGAAGACCATGAAGAGTGCACAAAACATAGCTTGTGTAAGAACTGAAGCTATTCGACTATCCCAAGCGACATCGCTTCTCTCAGGGGACTCTTGAAAAGTTTTAAGAACATCCAACGTTTTCGAGCCAAATTTTGATCAGCGATGAGACCTTTTTCTGGCTCAATGGATAGGTAAATAAGCAAAATACCACATTTGGGATGAAGAGCAATCTGAAGTGATTCAAGAGTTGCAATTTCATGCAGAAAAAACAAAGGTTTGTTGTGGTTTTCTTATTTCGCCCATATTTCATCAAAAATGATGGCGGGGAAGACGTAACCATCAATGGCGACCGTTATCGCGCCATTATAATTGACTGTTTGAAGCTTGAAATTGTAGTTCGTAATCTCGGCGACATTTGGTTTCAACAAGACGGCACTACTTCCCACACGTCTAATCAATGGATTTATTGAGAGAACACTTCGATGAGCAGATAATTTAACGTTTTGGACCGGTCGATTGGTCACCAATGTCTTGTGATATCACACCGTTAGTCTATACAGACAATCCCGTTTTTTTTCTTTGAAAAGTAGGTAACCTCGAAATGGTTGACCTTTTAGAAGACACTATGGAACAGCTTGAATGCTAATGCAAATAACACTTTTGTTTTGATGAACTTTATCAGAACGCAATAGAGTCTTTTTAGGCTCCGATGGTTTCACAGTGGGCCTCTTAAAGTCCCAGTGGCGTCGTCAGACATCCACTCCACTTACCTAAGGCTCAAACTAAGTTCATATTTTTTGTCAGTAAAAAAAGCGTGCGTAATAATCTCAATAAACAATAATTTGCAGTATATTACTGACACATAGCTATGACTTGCCGAAAGAGATAAACGAAAATATTTTGGACAAGTTTAAAGTGCATTTATTTTTCATCCGACAGTAGAAGTCTGAAGTTGAACGTCTTCAAAAAGGCGATTTGCGTTTAGTTGCATGGACGTTATATACTTAAAGGTATTTAGCACCCCAGACAGCTCTTATTACTCCATTATTTTGCGCTCTTATATAGTAAGAAATTGCAAAATCAAATAAGAAAATAGGCAGATAACCAGAAGATACGAGTAGCCACCAATCATATTTTCTGAATTTGCAGTGGCGATTTCCAATGACAATGACTCGCATCGGTTGCACATTTAATAAACGAAAGAACCTATTTAAGGTATTTTTCTCAAAATAACTTTTATATGATTTCTCCCATTTGATGCTGATGACGCGTTATTCACTTTAAAATTTGAGGAGTCAATTTAATTCAAGTTACTTGTTGCGGTTAGTATACAGCATAAACAATTAACGACCCCGATTTTTTAAAGGTGTTACAGTAAACTCTCTGTAATATGTTTCAAGAGTGTAAAATAACTACTTCTGTAAGATTAAAGATTATAACTCCCGGATTAGAAAAATGTGTACGCATATTATGTTCTGCTTTTTCATATAATTTGAATTTACATTATATTACGTATACGTCACGTTGAACCGGCTATACAAATTGTATTTAATACTCGTAAATTAAGTAATTAGAAGTTGCTGCGTGCTGTTTTGTTATTTTCGTTGTATTCTGTTATAATATGCTTCTCTGGATTGTGCCCAATTTTTCACAATACTCTGTTGTATGCTTGCTGGAGGATCGTTCAGTCTTCTACATAATACGAATATGAATAATGAAAAGTGTTGTGGTCTGAGTAGATGATTTATTGGCTTTTGTTTTAATTAAAATATCTGATACTCAAATATGAATATAAGCTTTTAAAAAAAGTGTGTCGACTTGATTAATCTCTACGTGTTGTTTAAATATTTGACTGGAATATGTGTTTTTCGAATTACTCTGCATTGATTTGATGGTGTTAAATAGTGTTTGCTATATTTTAAATTCACATTGGTATTTACTTCGAATAAATACGAATGCGCACATAACAGCGTTAATTTTGTTATTCACGAGATTGGTAGATGTGCTCTTAATAATAATAGTAATAATAATATTATAAAGCAAAGGGGACATTAACTTAAAAAAAAATTTAATGTTGTATTCGGATGAATTCATTGGTGCTTGATACGTATACTGGAAAGTGAAGGAATAGTATGGAATTTAAAATGATGGCTGTAACAAATTTCGATTTTTCCACTACAGCAAAGGATTGTCAGGAAAATGTTATGGCCCTAAATTGGTTGAAGTTGGATATGTCAAACCTGAGGATATGTGATTTCATTTAAATTTGGGCGATCTCTGTATTACATATATTCATCCATTTCCACACTAAAGTCTATATGGACAAACAAAAACATTTTTTCTGAGAAAATTTTCTTGATTTGGCCCACTAAAAGATACAAGATCCCGGCAGCACCGCTGCGGATACAGGGAAATATCTAGGACTCATCCTGAATAGGAAGCTTTAGTAAAAGTCGAATATCTAAAACAGAGCAAAACAGTCATCGATTGTCTTATGTTTCTGTAGAGGAGCCATTGGCAAAAGGTGGGATCTCTCGCCGAAAGTGGTCCTCTGGCTCTACGACACTATAGTTAAGCCCATTATTTCCTATGGAGTCTTTGTGTGGTGGAAGGCTCTAGAAAAGACCACACTTGCAAAAAACCTCGAGCGTTCAACAGGAGACGTTCATCATCACGTGTGATGCACTAAGGTCCACTCCATCCATAGCACTTAATGCGATCCTGCACATATTGCCCATAGACATCGGCGGAAAGTCTATGGTTGCGAAATTTACCATCAGGTTCAGAGAGTCTGAGTTTCTAAAAGAACACGGGTCTGAGCACTCGAAAATCCACAATCACTTTGACTTCATACCGGATGGATCATAGAGTCACCAAACAGAACTTTGGCGACTCCTTCTCTACCCATATACCGGCGAGGAAGTTATGAGTTGGAAGAAGTCATTGGGGCTTTGGAAAAGGTTGTTGGTGGAGTCTATTGTCAGCAGCTTTCTATCAACTACAGTTTCAGACTCTCTGTCTATTGCAGTATCTTCCAGACCGACGTTGCAGCCATTAATGTAACAGTAAATTTACTGCTCCGGGGTGCAGCCTCCTTAAGAGAAGTAACCATCCACTCAGATAGCAGAGCGGTGATTGTAGTCTTGAAATCATTAACAGTCATTCCGAGCTGGTTGAAGAGTGCCTAACCTCGCAATCAATAGTGATAAGATAGGTTTGGATGCCAGACCACAGTGAAATTATAGGAAACTGAAGCGGAGGAGCTAGGAAGAAAAGGCACCCTAG